>KK499867.1:881409-898798 GCA_000688715.1 Glossina pallidipes | reverse complement strand
CTTTCTCCTGTTCGTTAATATGAAGAAATCGGCATGTACCTAAACATGTTCGTTTGTCCATATGTCCAACTATGTAGTATCTACGGTTACGTTACGTTAATATGAAGAAATCGGCATGTACCTAAACATGTTCGTTTGTCCATATGTCCAACTATGTAGTATCTACGGTTACGTTACGTTAATATGAAGGAATCGCCTATAAATTTGCGAAACTATGTGAAACTTACTTAAACCGGTCGACGGACACGCCCACACCTATGCGTCAATAACCTTTATTATGGAAATAAAAAAAAAATCCGCCTTCAAATGAAAATTTAGCATTTTTCTTTTTCTTTAATCTTTCTTAAGGAAACGGTGATGGGTAAAAGAGATTCGGCCACGATTGAATATAATTGTCCTACTTGTGGAATTTTAATTCATCGATTGGACACAATTGGCAATTCTGGCGCCTTAATTTTTTAATTTATTTCCATTTTGACACGCATTTCTAAGCTCTCTTTATTTTGTTGTTGTTGTTGTTGTTGTTGTTGTGAAAATGTGAATTAAAACGTAATTTTTTTTCGAACGGATGGATTGACAAGTAGCTCAGAGTATTCTTGGTTCAATATATGGGAGTTTGGTTTCGTTATTGCCCTGAGTTTCAAAAGCGATAATAAAGCTAGAATGCGTCCATTATGTAAAAAAAAATGATTATAGAAAACCTGCTTTCGTTCGTAAGGTTACAAAAAACTGTTTTCCATGTGAAAGATTACATATTTCCATTGGTGTACCTACGCAAACAGATATATACATATATACGGACTGCTGCGTATAGATTGTATAAATACACGTTCATCTCTCGGTTGTTCGCCGTGTATCCTTTATATAAACGAGAAATATTCGGGAAGGATTCATATGCCATCGGGCAACCGAAGCCTAATAAGAGCTTATTTACTATAACCAATGAAATTATTGATTTTTATAATTTAAATGAAATAAAATTTTTATTTACAAAAGCAATAACAAAAGATTAAACCGTCTCCTTAAGTTGCCACAATAGCTTGAAAAACGAAATGACTATTTCGCATTAAAGCGGCCCTAAGAAAATAAAGAAATTATTTTTTTAGAGTTTAAGGTAAACTAACCTAAATTAAAGTCGATGTCCAAATACTACGCTAATTTTGAATTAACCATTTCCCAAGCCGAACGTGCATAATTACTTACATAATGCATAAGTGAAGAACGTGTTTCCAACCAGGGATATTCACACAAAATTGATATACCTTTGGAAATGTTGTTTACTGGTGAATTTTAATTTGCGTTTTAGTTTTTCTAGGATTTATAAAATGCAATAATATGTCACTGATAAAAAAAATCATAATTCTAAAGCTTAAGAACGAAAATTTTGTAGTTCATGTGCTTGCTGACATATGAAAGAAAAGAATAAAATGCCCAGTTGTGATATGAAGATTTCTCTTGCATTTAAAAAATAACAAAAAAAAAAAAAAATGCATTTTTAAAGAGCGACTGTGAATATGAAAGTTCTTCAAAAAAAATCTTTTTAAAGAGCAATTGTAAATGTCAAACCCTACTTGTGTGTTAGAAAAGAAGAAAAAATCTTCTTAAAGAGTAATTGAGAATGTCAAACTTCTCTCGCATTTTAGAGTTGATCAATTTTTTCCCTTTCATTTCTATAGTGTGATTTGGCAAGAAAGCAAGCGTAGGTGTCATTTAATAAAAATTATTTTGGAAAAAATTAAATAATGATTATTCAAAGTTTACGAATAAATGTTGTGATAAATTCAATAATTAGTTGAGATTTGGGATTAGAAAAATTGTAAAAAAAGTGATTATCTGCTTAAAGAAGTGTATAAAATTTCAAGATTTGCACAAGTAATGTGTGCAAATCTTCTTCTAGAAGAAATAGAAAAAGGAATAGAAAATGGCGTTTAGTTTGCACGTAAGCTTAACGTTAGAGTGACAAAGGTAGCAGATTTCTAACAAGGTTATGGTTGTGTAGTTTTGCTTCTAATTGCTTTTGAAATAAAAATCAAAGGAGAAAAACTTGCGAAATTTGGCCAGTGAAGAATCTGGAAAGAACCGTTAAAAAAACAAATTATATTGTCTTCCTAATTATATACGCAATTAAGAATGTCAAACTTCTCTTGCATTTTAGAGCTAATCAATTTGTTCTCTTTCATTTCTATAGTGTAATTCGGCAGGGAAGGGACTATGGATGTTGTATAATGGAAAAATCTAGAAAGAACAGTTAAAAAATTCAGAAATTATATTGTCTCCCTGATTACATCAGGTAAGCGTAGAAAATTTTTCTTTTTATTTAAAATTACTGACATTGCATTTTAGATTAATTCATTTGTTTATTTATCCTTCTTATATATATATATCCTATTTTTATTATTATTATTTGAATAGCGTTGTTGTTTGATTTTGATTGGCTAAGTCTACTTTATGCACATTTCTGTTTTTATAGATAGATTTTTGCATATCACGACTTTATTTTCACACATAGTTAGCATAATAATTGAAAATAATAGTTTCGCTTTTAAATTATGTACGTGCTTTAGCTCTGGCATACTGTCCAATGAACCTAAAGTATCGGATCTATTTTCTAAATACAAAGAACTGATACTAGGTTACCATGGTGCTAGAAATATATATGAAACAAAAGCTATTAAATAAGAAAATAAATAATGAAAGACAAAAAAACCATTACTATAACTATTATCTTGGAGGAATTTAAACCATTAGCGATTGTTATAACGACTTGCGTTCTTGAATTTGAAACAATTTCATTACCCATTACATTTAAAATAATTTCGCAACCATGTGCAAAACCTTTAGCAAGCCAGCTGCCAGTCTCTTTTTCAACACGTTTTAATTGACCCACACATTTGAACACTTCTTTATTGTGTTCTGCTCTCTCGGATAAATTTTCAATTAAACTAATTAATCTACATGTCCTTGCAATTCCGTTTTTAAAGCCGAAAGCAAAGCTATTAACTGATCACTGGCAACACGACTGCTTAAGCCTTGCACAGCACTATTAAATGATTGCCGGGCATCTCTTATCGTATTTTTTAGATTGATTCATATTGTGCCAACGATTGGAATAACTCTGTTTAATGTTTGTTTCAGGAGAATTCGAAAAAAATCAATTCAGTTGGTATGTCTAGTTGTGGGGAAGGGTTAAGGGTAATTAATCTGCAAGCTGGGATAAATTTCAAAGTAAATGTTATTTAATATTTAAAAAAAGAAGAAAAGAAAGAAAAAATATTTGCTAAACCTTTTCCACGAATACAATGATTCTAAAAAGTGCTGTCTTCATAACTTCTATGTACTCTGTAACGCTAAGATTGTTCTTCAAAGAATAACTATTTTCGCTAAAACCAAGTGAATCTAGAAAAATGTGTCAACATTTCTGTGAGTCAACGTAGCGCAGGAATTCAGAGGTCACGTTTTAAAAACTTTTATTACTAATTTATGTTTGCCAACGGGGATGAAATCACATCCACTACTGCCTGATGAGTGGCGAGATTCTATCTATATGCATGCAATCTTATGTAATGAACATGAAGGGAACGTCAAATGATTGTTGAGTCGGATGAGACCACCATTTGTATATTGATATTAAAATGCGACAAAAATTCATGTTAAGGGACTGGCAAAGGACAGGTTTCAATGCTCTTTATCTCTTCCAAGTGTTAAAAAATTCGTAGTGTCCCTTTTTGGATACGTTCCTTGCTTGAAAATCTTAATAAGATTTATCTATTTATTTATTGTTACTATTATTATTCAATGGCTTTAAATGGCTAATTACTTACAGGATGTTGCTTAAGGGAATGTGCATGTAGGTAAGGCAATGGTGGGGGAAAATTTAGAAAGATTTAAACGATAAATAAAGGGAGATTCGCTCTAAGTTTTTTTACAAATAGGAGAAATTTAAACAATTAAATACTTTTCAATACTAGAGAAGGTAATTAGCGGCTAAAGTCTTACAAGTTTTGCATCGACAGCAAATGACGCGAATGGCGTAACGGCGACACCTTTCATTTTAAAACTAAATTTCAGTGCAAGAAATCTTGATTTTCAAATTCTTTGTTTGCTTACGCAGCTATAAATGTTGGGGCTTCAACAGCTTAGTGATGGCGGTACTATTTATACACCAGTACTCGTATATACACCAGTAGAAATACATTTGCTATCACGATGTGTTATAACGTTATATGTGTATGTATGTTTTTGTCAAATTTAAACATCCAATATCTTAATTTCTGCCACTGAGAAAAAGTTTAATGCAGAAATTGTACGGATGGACGCATTTAGATCGATGCAGAATTTAATTTTCATAAGGAATATATATGTACATGTTTACATATATATATAACGCGTTGACAGAATGAACATATGTCTGTCCTATGGACGAAGGGGTTAAAAATGCTGTTGAATCTTAATGGAAAAACGCTATCGAACTTTTCCTTTGATCAAATACAACCTGTAGGTTAACGGACTAGAGCCAAAGCTACAGAATACGCTAATAGAAATTGTAAAATATATAAAGAGATCAAGTAACTTGAAATTGTTAAAACCCTTAAAGTATTAATGTCAAAACAATTAAATTTAAAGATATGCCCTCTATATATAAGGGCGCATGTATGTAAAGTTAAACAGTTGGTATTTAATACTCTTGTTTCCGCTCAGTAAAGCTCCTTACCTCCAAAAATCCTAAAAGCATTAGTTTAACTTATTGCGGACGAACTTATCGATTGTTTTGCTTTATTTTACTGACTAAAGAGTAAAATTTTAATATTTAATAGAGTATTCATATCCGTACATTTCATGGACGTAATCGTATCCTTTGCAGTAAGTTAGCATTACGTATTTGCATAAACGTTGCCGAAAATACAACGCGTTGTCGTTCGAAAGAATCATAATATCTGACGTGCGCATAACATATAAAAAATAATTTACCAACGAACAACACAAACATACGAGATACTGACATACATATGTGTATTCCTTTACATATGTCCATCATCATCATCAACATCAGCGTTATGACGTTAACTCATTAGACCAAGTTACCGCGTTTCTCATGTTCTCTTTCCTCTGATTGTTAGTATCATCGTTGCATGTAACGGTGAGGATTTTTAATATCCGCTAACGAAGAATGGAGGTGTAATCGTTTTTTCAAAACGTTTGAATGCGCAGAATGTGTATATTCTTCTCCAACATATTCAGTTGTGAATGGATTTAAATACGTCCGTCTGTCCGTCTATGTAAGGTCATTGTTCTGGTTGCGCAAATTACGATATCGGGGTTAAAATTTGACAAAAGCAATGGAAGTGCATGCACATAGGTCAAATCGGTTGAAGGACACGACCGCGGTACAACGTAAAATGAAAAGATCTCTGTTTAAAAAAAAAAAGAAATGAGTTTATTGCTCCATTACTCATTAATTAAAATAATAGCAATTTATATATTCTGCGAGCGATCTTACAGTATCTGTATACAAATTGGCCGCGCCCACCCAATACACAATTTTATTTTTTCTGAGTTTTTTTTTACGATAAAGGTGTGTTGGGCATAGAGGATTCGGCTGCAACCGTTTGTAATTCTCTTACTAATCTTTTCTTTTGGATGAAAACTAAGTCATGTGTGCATCAGAGGAGAAGTAACTGATGAGAAATAAATTATTAACAGTTGTAAGAATTTATGCGTTACTTAAACTCGCGGATATACATTAAGGGAATGGTTGCTTATTAACGGGAAAAAAACTAAGAGCAGAGTTAAAATAATTGTAGAAATTTGTTGTTTTCCTTGGAAATAATATTCATTTTAAAGGTTTCTTTTAGATTTACGCATATTATGGTTCGTGCTAGCAGTCCAGTAATTCGGCTTCATTTAGATTCATACGGAAAGAATTGCTATTAGTAAGAACTTATAATTTATTATAATTTATTTAAGATTTACTAATTAATTTCGATGAGCTTTGCTATGACACAGGTTCTCACCTTGCCGCCTTGGTGTAATCGTGCTTGTTAGGATTCCTTTTTTCCTTGACCAGTTTACTTAGGCATCTTATGGCTATTACGGCCTGTAGTTTGAACGCGGACAGACGCAGGGACAGAGAGGTAGACTGGCAAAATGTCTAAATGGTGTTGGAAAGTGCTTCATTGATTTAATGGGATCTAACTCAAGTTCTTTTATAGGTTGCTTAATACCCATTGCGGTGCAGGATATGAAAAGAAAATTAAGTGCAAAATAATTTCAATAAGTGAACTTGGAAATGAGTATTATCGTACCAGTCTCGGAAAACTTGTCACAACCTCAAAGAAAACGGAGTAATAGTCAATCTGGAATTTACTATAATTAATGGCGACATAAAAATTGCAAAGTGGTTTCGTTCCACCCATTAACTTGCCTGCAAGAAAGAGAATGGTAGTATGCCCTCGGTTAGGAAAAAGCGACAGAGAATATCTTTTGCTTGGCGGATCTTAACAATGTGTTGTCTAATGTATATTCACTAAGTAATATTTTGTGAGTTAAAAATGTTCCTCGTGTAAGTAAGAAGAAAACGAGAAACAATAGGAAAACTACACCAAAAAACACACTATAGTGTGTGCTATGGAAAATGACTTTTTTTTACTTCTGTTTACTGCGTAATAACTATGTTCGAAAGAATATGTTCATCATTATGTGGGAAAATGTTGTTGCTTTTGCATAAACAAACTCAGTATTGTGTTCGCTATCATACCCTATCGGATATTTTTCTTTGTTCCTTTCACAAGTCATCTTTTGTCGTATTATTAATTGAAAGGTCAGTGAAAACCTTTTTTTTCTAGTCCGCCACAGATATACAGCGCGGTTATAGCAAATAGTCAGATTGAGTTTGAACAAGTACGAAAATTTTATTCGACAGTGATCGAATCTTTTGTACCTATCACTCTTATTAAAAAAAAAAAAAAAAAGGACAGGACCCTTTACAATGTTAAGTGGACGTGATTGATATTTTGCATATTTGTAGGACATACGTGGAAAATTATATCGTTACGGATAATGACCAAAGAATGCCGGAAGTGCACTTTTCATCCATTTGGCCCATACAACAAATTTCAAGTGGATATGTTAATTTTTACAGCCAAGCACTTTGCAGACGCACAAACACACTATTACGATTGATTTAAAATTTGATACTGATGAACAACATAAATGGCTTATAGCATATCTGAAGAGTCCTTCCTTGGATGTTGCTAACATTTAACGAAATAAATATGCTCTCGGCTTAGGAAGCGGGCATAAAAACTGTTCACAATCAAAAGCAGGTAACATGAGTTGCGTTTTTCAATAATTAGGACGCGAAAAAATTACCCGCATCCATATGTTCGAAGGTACATATTAGCATTACATGTGTATTTATAATATTGTCCCTACGAATATCCACAATATTATGGCTTATAATTGTTTGTGTGTTATGTGTTTAGTTTGGATTTTAATTGAAAGTTAAATATGTTTTAGAGATAAACATTTTGAAAATATGCAAACGCTTCTATATACTCACCCAATTTGCAAAGTAATAGAATATTTTTGCTTATGTATTTTAATACATATTTATGTACGTAATATTTAGTATCCATAGATACACTAATAACCATCGTATTGTTTTATTATATTATGTTTTAACATATTTAATTATTTACTCTATGCGGGAGTTTTGGTTTTTAAATATTAAGTGTAACATTTTGATCACCTGTCTGCGATTAGTTAATATATCATCTGCAACGAACGATTGGTAAGCAGGCAGGCAGGCAGGTAGGCAGACAGCCTTTGTTACCTGTTCATGTAAAATGTATGAATAATTTTATGGATCACTAATAGCACGTTTTATATTAAAGTCACACATCAATGACCGCAGATAGACAAAGAATGGTAACCACTTGTCATTTTACAGAAAATGGGATCCTTGTGCATATTATTTATGTATATAATCACATAACTAATATAACTAAATGCTTGGCTAATGATTTGTGGGTTTTTTTATTACAACAACAACGGATTACCTTAACTTTAAAACACCACACAACACACACGAGGCGCACTATATGGATGATTGCATAAAACTTATATATTGATATGGCGGGTATGGGCTTTTTCTAAGGTTGATTTGCATAAAACATTATGGACATGGAACTCTCATTCCCTACGTGAACTTTAAAGGATTTGCTTTACAAGCTGTGAAATCCTATTATCACATGGTTCAGATAAATTCTGATTTCGGAGGCATTTTATATAAAAGAAGCAAAAAATTATTGTCGGGCTGTAAAAAGCTCTTCCTTATTTCTTCGAAGATAGCCGCCGACAATTTATAAGGCAAGTTTTTCACTGCTTCATAATGAAATATTGTGATATATGAAAATATTGTACATTTTAAATTGATGTCAAACTGAGGGTATAGAAGAAAAATTGTATTAAATATCCATTATGTACATTTTTGCTGTTGTTTTCTTTATTAAGCACGTTTCACATGTAAAGTGAGTCCGTTTAGTGAGAAATATATAGCAAGCATTATAACTTTAACGTTCTATGCAAGAGTAAAGTCAACTTCAGTCAGTAATAATCTTCGCTGTATCGTTACGAAGAGTATATACGAGTAATGTTCGGACCATATTTTCTCGTAAAAAGAGATCTATGCAAAATGACACCTTCCTGTTATAGTCCCCACTTTCCAAGTTAAACCTTTCAGATATATGGAAATTTTACGTCCTCTTTTGTCGTGGCCTACACTTATTGCTTGTTCAAAAACAAGTACGAACACTGTGGTGCACAGCGATCCACGTTCAAATACCCTATACTATCGCACAGCTATTCAGAAACGGTCGAAAAATTGTTCCAATCATAAGTAATTTACACTTTTAGCAGGAAAGAAGTTTTAAGTTAGTTGGGTTGAGTTTTTCTTTCTGCTGATTGGTAAAAGGAATGAAGATGTATTCTATTATGTATTTATGTCGCTGAAGTATCGTTTACGTACAGCTTTGAATTTTTTTCTCCCTATAATGTAATGACATTAGAACACTCTCTTCAAGCTGTCGTCCGTGGATTTCGCGATAGTCATGAGAATAGGCGGGCTCTTCAGAAGAAAGATAAATCAGGCATTAAAACATGCCGTAATTAGAAGGAGAATTGTCTCTCAGTTCAATTTCAGCGCTACTAACGTTTTTTGGACGGACTTTACAATATGCGTCCGAGCAGGATCTCAAATATTACGACCATTTTTCCTTAAATTCTCGATGCAAATGCATGAGTTATTTATATCGATAAGATTCAAAACTTGTTAGTTGAATTGCCAACGCGATAACTTACGCCTAATCCCTTCTTCTTCTTCAATACAGTGATTGGATGGCAATGGAGACACGATTTTACCGTCGATGTCAATGTGATTCGATTGTTTCATCATTTTTTACACCTCAAAGACTAGCACGTCTCACCTTATTTTCTTTGAGTAGATTTCTCTTTATCTTCTCTTCGTTCACGCACACTTCTTTTGTTTAAAACCAAATGTAATTACTTTGCTTAAAAATGATGATTACATTCAGCAAACAAGTGTTCCTTACTCTTGCGATGTCCTGAAGGAAATTGAAGACAGAGATGAAAATGGTTTACAGATATACGAAAAGTTTTGCTTTTTAAGTTTAAACCGAATTTTATAATTGCTGTTATTCTTCTTCTTATTTGCTATTAAAACTTATACAAGCGCCGCATATATTTTCTTTTTAAGCTCGTGGTAATGAATCATTTTTCCATTCTTGGTCAGTTTATTTATTTGCCCTTTGCAGTTCAGTGATGTGAACTTTAACTTGTAGAGCAAATGTTTGCGTGAAAATACAGAACACAGTACGTGTTTCATACGAGGATCGCCTGGAAAATTGTGTAAATCTTGAAGACATTCATTCATGTTACTACATCAGTTTGAAACCAAATTGAAATTCAAAATAATGCTCGCTCAACGTATGGGGCCGTAAGAGTAAGTCTTGATATAATAAAATTGTCTCCTAATTTCATGGAAGTCAAATTTTAACCCTAAAAGAAGAACATTGTGTGCAATATGCTAACCATGATATAACTGAAGCAATGCATTGATTAATAAGAGTGACAAAAGACAGAGAGAGAGGGAGAGAGAGAAAAGAGAAAAATTTTTCGAAACAAACCTCGTAAGGTTACTTATGCAACTATTTTTGTGGGTGAGCATTGATTCAAGTAAAGAAAAATGCAGTCAATATGATTGGTTCTCGTTCGAAAGAAGCAGAAGAAGAAGAAATATAGTTTATGACCTAAGGTGATTTGCACATTTTCGTTTTTAATTGAAATTGAACAATTTTTCTAGCAATTTTGTTTCTGTTTTCAGTTGTTTCCCAATAGGAGTTGTATGCATAAGCAGTGGGCTTGATAGGTCTGTTATTCAGGCTGCATAACTCACTTTCTTTCTTCTTTTTTCCAATATGTAAGCAGCACAACACGGGGGGATATTTAAATCTCAATCTAAACTTTTCAATCAGCTCTTTTGTTTTTATAAACAATACGAATAAAATGAATGAAATTAAAAACAAATATCTCTAGTATAATACACTAAGTCTTCGGGGGTTCTTTGATTAGTTTACTCGTACAAATTTGAAATTGATTTGCTAGTAAATGTAGAATAATGCTAACAGAGGAACAAAAAAAAATTATTTACCTTTCTATTTAAGAAGCGAAGTCTCATTTCAACATATTGCAAATCTCTCTTCCAAGAGAATTGTTTTGCTTTAGTAGTAGCCTTCAATGATGGTTAGCGTGTTATTACGAAGCATGAATGAATGGCATGCACAATTTCAATTGTAACGCATAGTTAAATTCATAGGAAATCGAATACATTTTACGATTCAAAAAAAAAAGTTCCTATCATTTTTTGTCATGCCTTTTTCTTTCTCTATCCAAAATTGGTTGCACTGCAGCATAAGCGCGTTACGATCTTTGTACATAAACGTCCTTCAAGTCATATATTAGGCGAATTCCAAATCCGCGAAATGCTGATAGTACTACAAGTTCGGAGTGCTGGGATTGAAAAGACGGAAACGAAATAATGGTTTGACAGCACCTAAGGAACGAAAGCTTTCAATGCAATGGCAGACAACCAGCGCGAAGGAACTTGCTTTAGCCAAAATCCAGGATAATCATCCTTTTTTTTCACGACTCTTTCTTTGGTTACTGTCAGGTAGAAAAACATCACCTAACAATATAGACAAAGAAAGATTAATGAAACGAGAAAGGGGAGCAGTCCGATGTTTATCCGTACATTATAAGGGCAGATTTCGTTTGCATCGAGAGAGAGACGCACGGCCACTCTAGTTTTGAGGATAACAAATGACTTGTCGCGGAACTTGTAAACAAATCAACGAATTTGCATGCTATAGAATTCACATTCGCGAACGCGTTAAACAGTAAGAGCCCAGTAGCTATGGAACTAACATGTTTCTTGCAGTTTGTGCTTTTCGTCAGCTGTCGCTATTTGTACCTCTTCAATGAATATTCCGCAGGTGACTTTTCGACACAACGTCGTTGCTGGATGGTTTGCCGAAGGTTTTGTTTGTCCGGGTCACATATAGACCCTAAATCGAATAAAGTTATCTACTAAACGGCTGGCACTGTTTTACATATGCTTACCTGCCACTATATATAAAGCTCCTCTGCTTGTGTTCGCCATAACGTGTTATCGATGATTGTCAATGTTCTCCTATACGAATTACTAATCATACATATAATCGGGGAAGATATAATGCGTATTGCCATCTCTCTATAAACTAGAACTCAAAAAAACATTTATAGAACTATGGGGGACACAAATACAAATCTTCTCTTGTAAGAACGATAAACTTTTCGTGTGAATAAATCAAGATGTGGTGAACATTTTTTGGAACAGATCAAACAAGCTAAGCTTACGTGGAGGATAGCCCTTTCTACGCCCCTCTAAATTTTTCTTTCTTTATAGTGAAAGAATACATTGAAACTTCAAAGATCAGACATCGTATTGGCTAAAGAAAATATAGCTTCCACAAATATATACAGGGGCTGGTGTCGTTTTCAACTTTTCACGCTATAAAGACATCGTCTCAGGGACTGCAGGGCATCGTTCTAACAACGTCCCCGATAGTATCGATTTCAGTCCAAAAAGCAGTCGGCATACGTCGGTAACGATTAAATCAGCAGCATTTTAAGCAAAAGAGGACGCAGTTGAATCGCTAGCCCAAAAGCCAAACCAAAGTACGACGCACTGTGATTGAAGAAGTTTCTCGCCAGGCTTCGTCTTTTTCAAAATTTTTACTATGAATTTTTACTACTTTGTCTTCAGTACGCTCGCCATAAAGTAAGCTAATAGTGTTCTGTGTAAAAGTCTAAAAGCCTGATAAACATCACTCCTCATGCATAAATTATTGAGCTCCGCTATCTTATAACTTCAGACGAAAAAGTAATAATTTTCCTTCCTTCCTGAGAAAAATCAATTGCAAAACGAAATTAATTGTCCTTGGGCTATAACGTCCATTTTCTCCTTCGTTCTAGAACATTAACGATAATGTCATTTTATATCAGTTGTTCAGTAATTTACTACTGAATAAACGATAAAATTATACTTCTCTGAAACTGCATTTAGGTTGATAATCCTTCCGTGTATGACTCTATGTGCATCTGTTTGAGGGCATAACAAGAATGAATCCCCTCTCCCCCCACTAGTTTGGATGGCAGCAATAAGTGTAACATGGAAATTTCTGTCCATTTCCTTACTATTGCAAAGCACACATGTGTAGATTCACAAGTATACACCATAACTGTATTACGGGAGGCTCCACGTACAAAGCATAGACTGAAAAATTATTCTGAACGAGGGAAAAAAAACGAAACCGAAATGAAACGAAAATAATGAAAAGGAAAATCACCCTGGGAGTTTTATTACAATTGATCACCTGTTACGCTGATTGGTAATTGCACTCAGAGCCATAATAAAGACCCCAATAGTTTTCATACAAATACTCATACCGTGGATAGCAATATGTGGAAAATGCATCAATGCATTGTATGGATGTGTTGTTGAACGACAATCTATTGTAAAACTTCAAAGAGCATATGCTTGTGAGGATTTGGGGTTTTCGTGTAGTTGCATAGGTGTGTGTGTGTGTGTGTGTGTGTGTGTGTGTGTGTATGTGCATGTCCCTATGTGCATACATGTATGTTTTAATGTGTGCGTATTAAACGGCATCATGCTGCTCTTTCAGGTCACCTTCAATGTACATTGTGGTCTTGGTAAGCTTTTTTGCATGGTTCTCTTCAATTCTTATTCATATTGCTCCGCATATATATATATATATATATATATAAAATATACTTTCAAGGTACCGGTGCAAAACTCACCAATAATAAGGGAAAATTCCTGCAACCTTTGTCTCTTTTTTCTTCTGTTTCGTTCTGCCTGAGGTTGTTGTCTATTGTGTGCTTCTTTGAAATTTATTTAAGTTCACATGCACTACCAACTTCACAAAGACGCATATGCATGTGTGCTAGAGCTAGTCTTTCATAAATTAAAAGACGAGAAATCACTACATTGTTGAATTTATTGTTGTATAGGAATATTATCTGTATCAGCAATTTTATGCAAACGTTCAAGTGAAGCGCTAAAGCTATAACGTGTTGGGTTTTTACTACTACTTCATTTAAGTAAAACTTATGATGAAATGCGAAAATCTAACTAAAATATTTAAAAAAAAAGAAACACTATCTGCAAATAATTTTCAAATCTCAATTTTATAATCGCTCAGGTTACACGCTTCTTTTTGAAGAACTTCTATTCTAATAGAGGAGTAAAACTCTTTCATAATAAACAAAAGTGGATTTTTGACGCCGTAGCATTGTTGATTCTTTCGAAAAGAGGGACAGACACAGCACATAAATTTGTTAGGGCGACCGTTTAATAAATATGTCTAGAAAAGTCGGAAAGTATACTTAGTTTCTGTGGATACGCTCCGTGAAGAAGAAGCAAGAAAGGAAGCACTTTAAAAGATTTGCATTCTATTAAATTTTCCAACTATCGTTGAGTTTAAGATTTTGAATAGCAGCATATAAGACGGAATAAGACGGAATAAGCAGCATAGAATACGGCTCCACAAACGTTATTGATTAAAGTAGTAATAAATTATCATTAGATAAAGTTTTTTTCCTCCCATTTTTGCTAACTACTATGTTACGCTTGAGAGCAGCTAGAAGAAAGGCTGGGAAAAACTTTGTATTCAAAGCGATCCAAACTCCATAGACTCAATAATAGTGACTGTCGATTGTTTAGAGAAAATTCCAAGCAATGTGCTGTGTCCCCTGCTCTATTCGTAGAGGTACACGATGTCAACGCGTTGGTTGTGCCTAACTATTTGTTTTCATGTTGGTGATGTTTCTTTGCTTTTCCTTTATCGTTTAAATGTCAATAAGAGATAAATTGCTTGAGCTATAGGGCGTTTCAATATGTGATAGTTTTATTATACAAAGTTCATAAAATCACATGATAGTATTTAGTAAATGCATGGAGAAAATAACGCAGAAAAAAAAATCCTTTGTTTTTCCCATTCAAAGACATTTAGAAATAAAGTGTCTGTTCGCCTGTGGGTGGACATCTCGAACTGGTTACGCTTCGTTCCGTAAATGTCTTTTGCAAATAAAATTCACATATATTTTTTTTCGATTTGTATATACAATTAATGGCTATAATAAGTGTATACGTGTACGATACAATAAATTATTTAATAATTGTTAATATTTCAGCGATTGAAGGACGACTTACACTATTAAACGAAATCATTTTAGGTGTAGATTATATTTGAGATTAAGTAGCAAAACTTGGGCAAGTAATGAAAATAACTTAATTAATTATACAATCTTACGCTTTTCATATGAAAGATGAAAATAAATTTAAAGGACTAATGAATTACTTAAAAGAGAAGAAAATTCATTTAAAACGATCTTCGTCTTCTTCAATAATCTTCAGAGAAAGTCTGTGCAATTTGTTAAAAGCTCAACAACATAGATGAGAGTTTATTTGGCTGGCTGGCCTGTATCATCTCACTTGTAACCGTGTAAATAAAACACTCAAAAAGTATACATATTCGACATGTAATGCTTAGGGAATTTAAACAAGGCAACAGCGCTAAGGCGACAGCTGGAAAAATATGCGGCATATACAGTGACAGGCGGATAACCGGCATCGGTCAGTTAGAAATTGGTTTGAAAAATTCGGTTCTGGAGGTATGACTTTAAAAGACGGGTCGTCCTTCCGACTTTGACGACAACCTTTTGAAGCCAATATTGGAGCAAAATCCCTGCCAATCAACTAGAAGTATAGCAAAAAATCAAAATATCTCGCAATCAACTTTTAAATTAATATAATTTTGTTATTCAATGAAAACAAGATAAAAACGGAAATTACCTATGACTCAACCTAACAGATCTGACTGGTCGAAATTTGCCATTACGATGGATCAATTATAACTTCTGCCACGGAAAGATTTATTTCTCGGAAGAGCAGTTATATGAGAGGAAGTTCAAGAAATCAACTCGATCCAAATGTTGTGCGATTTTTGTCGAGAAATTTTGAAAATTAAAAAATTTTTCAGAATAAACAATGAAATAAATTTCGTGAAGATATATATATATATATCAAAAGTGTAAACCAACAGATTTAATCCCCATTTATTACAATTTTTATTATTTTTTGATGTAAGTAAGCTATTTAATGGTCGACATTGCTCGACTGCGACATTTTAAATCAAATTATATTCGTTTTTTGTCATTTATAAAATAACCTGAATCTAATCTTTAATTGCATTTATATCTATTAAGAAACGATACAGTAGATATACGGAGTTATAGCGTTAAGTTTCCAACGAAACTTATCATCCGTACTGGCGGTAGTAAATTTGTAAATGTCTTACGCAAACATGACTGTGCATACAATTCAAGCAGCAGCTAGATATGGAAATTGATGTCTATGTGATTAAGATTTATACATAAATAGTGAACTTTCACTCTATTGAGGTAAATCATTAACTTGCATCCAAGGAAAACCATAAAGCGCAGACTATTTGCCAACAATTGCTATAAACACTTCAATGCATGCCTGTCTGTTTAAGCACACATTAACAACTTGTTATGTTCTAAAGTTCACGAGTGTATGGCATGTAATATTATACCAACAACAACATTCATTATCTATCTGTACAACCTGTAACGTCTTCCTAATGTATTTTATTGTATATAGTTGAAGACGACCACAGAATTATCTTATCTCTGCATACATAGTTATATCTCTTCGTATATTCACACTTATATATATGTGCATGCATGTGTGTATATGCGTGCGCATGTGTGTGTGCATCAGTTAGTGATATTCTTGTAAATTGATATCAATGCACAATAGCTGAACTAAATGTGGTTTTGTTTATTAATTTGCACACACAAAATATATTACGGACTGGAAATTATGATGAATTTCTCTTACTTACTTACTTACTTGCTCTGTTGCATAGGATACGGGATTCGATAATTAAATTATGAAACAGATATATATGAAATTATCACGTTACTTCAATATTACCAATCGGATATGCATTTCAATTTTCAGATACTTTTCATTCATTTAAAAAGGAACTTTGCTGCGCGCAAAAATTCCAACGAAATTTCATCTTACGTGACTCAGATAAAGCAAAAATCGATAATATCTGATCCTTAGTTTTATACAGAAAAGTATCGGTTCTGTTATTATTATTATTGCTATTAACTTGGAAAAAAAAAAGTGTAAGATTGCAATCTTAAAGAACAAGCGTCTAAGGCCATCGGCTACCGCATTTGAGATTTGAGCCCAAAAAACCATCGGATTGGCAGTCGAGATCTTTTGCCTCGGGCAGATAGTTTCCAGTATAGTTTATTCATTTAGAATTATTTGCCCTCAGAGCAAGTTGTTATGCTTTTCGGACGACGCCCATAAAAAATATTATAATTGAAACTCGTCTGCCAACTTTAGAAAATAGACTTTAAGAATTAAAAGCTAAAAGAGTCCCCAAGCTTCTTAATTCAAACAAATCTGTACTCGGTGATGACGTGAGAAAGATTATTATTGCGAAGAAAATTCCAAAGTCATCGTCTGCAATTGACTATTTATTGTTGATTGACTGTTTATACGTCGTAAAGGAGTTGGGAATTCCCTTGAAAATTTTTCGCTATTTTGATGTTAAGCCAACATGGAGTTTGAAAGACTGCTCTTTTGACATCTCGCTGTCTATGCACAAGAAAGAAGATACTCCAAATTACGTCAGGAATCCAATAGCTG
>KK499867.1:709206-879254 GCA_000688715.1 Glossina pallidipes | reverse complement strand
CTTGTGGAATTTTAATTCATCGATTGAACACAATTGGCAATTCTGGCGCTTTAATTTTTTAATTTATTTCCATTTTGACACGGGGGTCGTTATAAAGGAAGGAATTCATTGCATTTCTAAGCTCTCTTTATTTTGTTGTTGTTGTTGTGAAAATGTGAATTAAAACGTAGTTTTTTTTCGAACTGATGGATTGACAAGTAGCTGAGAGTGTTCTTGGTTCAATATATGGGAGTTTGGTTTCGTTATTGCCCTGAGTTTCAAAAGCGATAATAAAGCTAGAATGCGTCCATTATGTAAAAAAAAATGATTATAGAAAACCTGCTTTCGTTCGTAAGGTTACAAAAAACTGTTTTCCATGTGAAAGATTACATATTTCCATTGGTGTACCTACGCAAACAGATATATATATATACGGACTGCTGCGTATAGATTGTATAAATACACGTTCATCTCTCTGTTGTTCGCCGTGTATTTATTCTTGCAGTTAATACAAGAAAAACTTTTGTTTTTCTAACTCAATTATGAAAACGACAACGACTGCTAGTGCCGACGGTTATTTGTGTTAAGTTTAATGGAATTTTCAGCAGTTGAACTGTATGTATCGTAGAAAATATTGTTAGTAACTAGAGTTGGATTGTTTCTCAGCACGGATGAATCGGTGTGTGGGTGGTGGATGGTTAGGCCGATGGATGATTATGGCGGTGATGCTATAGTTAATGTTGGTATGAGGTTATTGTTCTTGCTGGAATCATTTCTCCCATATCTCTTGTATTCTTCTGCTTTTGTGCAAAAAAAAAAAAAATTTTTTTTTCTTGCATTCATCTCTGAAAAATATATGATTCTAATAAATTTATTATTTGACTTGTAACACAACATGTATATATCGAGAAGTTTTCAATGAATTTAGTGGCGCTTATCTAGCGAGCTTGTAAAATACTAATGTTGATCCTGATGGCTTCCGAAACAGTTTGCAAAATTGTTACGAATTGGCATCGAAATGCTTTATCTATCTATAACTGACAATCGTTCGCAGTTATTCGGTTTTGCTGATATTTGACATAAGCAGCAACCGTCGGAGTCCTTCGCATATTTTCTTTAAACACTCATTTAATTGCCTCAGCAATAATAAATTCACAAATAAACGAAAACTCTAAGCGGCATTCTCTTTACACATGGGTATGGATACATGGAAAACGGATATTAGGAATTCGCCTTAAACTATATGTAGTTTACTTGCTTGTTTATTTTTCAATTGCCGGTACGCGGTGCAAACGACTTTTTTCGTTATTGTTACTGTAGCTTTTTAAAACAAAACGCAATATTGCGCGCAGTCATGTACTTGACGTATGCCGTCTAAGGGAAAATTTTCAAATTGAAAGTAAATTTAGTTAGAAAAACACAGAAATGTAACAAAAAAAAAAAAAAAAAAAAAAAGAAATGTAAAAAAAAAAAAAAAAAAAAAAAAACCCAAAAAGGAAAAAGAACTTGCGAATGATGAGTAAAACAAAAAAAAAAATTGTAAAATAACAGCCAACCGAAAAAATGAAAAATAAAAACAAAAAGAAAAAAACGCTGAAAACTTTCTATTTAAGTAAATTTTTAATGAAAATGAATTGGCTTTTATTGTATTGTTATTGTTGATGTATTTTCTATGTTGCTTTCAATTCGCTGAAATATCATAAAAAAGATTCATTTCTTCTTCTTCTTCTTACTTTTATTACGCTTCCTTACACTTGCATTGTTCTATATGTGGTCCAACGAGTTACTTTTTATATAAGAAGCTTATAAGAAATTTTTAAAAATTATTGTTTCAAAGAATTGTGCAACAAATGTAAAATGTTTTGTTAAATAATTCTGCCTTTTATAATCTACACGAACACAAATCACTTTTCGTTCCCTATTTGTCAAACTTTTCCAACTTATGTCTTATGGTCCATTTTGCATTAACTACAATAATGTCAATGTCTAATATTTTTTATAGTCATCATCGCAGGGTGATATTTATTTTGTTAAAACGTTTGCAATGTCCAGAAGAAAGTATCAGAGAGACACACTACTACAACGGTCTATACATTCTTCATTAGCATTAAATTCTGAATTGATTTAAGTATGTCCGTCTGTGCAGGCTCATGTAATATCTGTTGTAAATATTCTCCTTATCGCACAAATTTAACAGAGACGTAGGAAGTTCTTCCACGCAGCTTGGTATTGAAAATGGGGTCAACTCAATGGAAGGACACACCCATCAGGTACCACGTGAAATGAGAACACCTCTGAAGAAAAAATTGGTTTTTTGCTCATTACTCATAAACTACAGCAGATAAATCCACAAAAATTTGAGGGCTTAATAATATTTTTTTCATTAACCGGGAATCCATAATCCTTAGGGGTAAATGAAATGAGGAGGAATTTATCAATATAAAGAAGGGATTATTAAAATTCCTAAGAAAGTTATTTTCAGGCGAGAGGGAGAAATTGCACAATATAAACACAATCTAATATGAGATAAGAAAAAAAAAACAATTTGAGAGAATGATCCTTACGTCTTCTTAGAGAAACGGGACTTTTTTAAGTAAAACAAGAAAATCATCAATTCCTACGTTGGTTGAGAGAATTAGTCATAACAATCTCAAAGTTGTTCGAATTTTTAAAAATTACTTTAAGGAGTTTGTTTGATTACCTCGTATACGGGAATATAATTTTCTCCAGTTTTTTTGTACATAAATAAAAATTATTTTTTACACTATTCCTTGCTGTGCTTGCACGTAAAGAATTCATAATTAAAATTCATAATTCATTATTCGTGTGACATGTGTGACAATTTTCATTTTGTTTTTTCTTTTTCGTTTTTGTGAATTCACATAAATAATTTTTGATGGTTGCGGTGCATAAAGTTTCATTGGGATCACGGAAATGTTGCTCATTTGAAAGTTTTTAGAAAATGTCGAATTCGTTCATAAATATGCATTAGTATAATAAAATCACTTTTAACGCAAAACAAAAACATAGCACAACTCCTCTAGCATTCATCTCAGCATCGTAAGTGTGGAGATTTTTATTTGATTCCACTTGTTATCGCCTTTTTGTTGTTTTTTTGTTTTTCACCGACAAATTCTATGAAAACTTTACTTGTGATTAAAAGGTTTTATGCTAATGTGGCTCATTAAAATACTCTACCAGTCATCATTATGCACACAAACACGCAAATATATATATATATATATATATATAAAATGTTAGATGTGTTTTCAATTACAATCATCATATAAAATCAGTTTGCTTGAATTTACCGAGACAAGAAATTATGATGGATTCGATATTCGGTTTGTGACAGTAAGAAAGAAAGAAAGGAATCAAAAAAAATTACAGATATTTCTATTCCGTTCGAGGATGAGGGTAACTTCGCTTGTGTTCATTTGTACGTCTGTCTTTCAGTTTTGCTTAAAATATGTTGAACGTCATACGTTGAGTTTATGTGCGGATTATAAAGTTATTACCAAAGCAAAGCCAAGTTCTGTCCAAAACTGCGCCCAAACTGATAATTTGAATAGAAATGAAAATTTTTTTTTCTTTAATTCTTTCCTTTCTTAAATTGTAACAGTATGTATGTAATAGAAACATTCCGCTTGGACGGTCGGTTTTACGAAGCAAGCAAGCAACGCAAGCAATACGCCCTTGCAGTTCACATATTTAAGTAAAGTAATGGGCATCCACGAGGCACCTCAAGGCGATTAAATAGCTTTTTTGTATGCGTTTCTCAAATTATTTTGTTTGTTTTTATTGTTACTAATGTAAAATTTTACATAATTTACGTTTATATTCGTAGACGTTGTTTTTTACTGATAATCAAAGTTTTATCTGCGGCATACTTTGATTAAATAAAAGGAAAAAAAAATTATTTCAACATTATTAAAGGTGATTAGAGAGAGAGAGAGAGAGAGAGAGAGAGAGAGTGATTGTGTAATTTTAAAGCCTTGAAAATGATGAAATGATCTCAAAAGTAAATTAGGACTCATCAGAAGTAGCGATTGAAACTTTGAAATCCTTCAACGACCATACTAAAAACATAGCGATTCTCTAGAGCCAGTATTTCAAGAAAGTGATTCTTGTATACCACAATCCTCGAGTGTGGCACACGAGCTTCAAAGATGGTCGTGAAGATGTAAAATATTGGACGAAAATATGAAAGAATGAGGATTCACTAGAACTTAAACGAAAAATGGACCTAGGAAAAGAAAAGCAAGTCCTTTTGTCGATGTGGGGGCATCGAAAAGACCCATAAATAACACTTGACGCCTATATAGATATAACTGGGCTTCTATGTCGTTCTTACTACGCACGTTACACAGAACGTCAATGGAATATATACAATTTCTAATCTCAAAGGCACTGCCATAGAGTTTCCTAAAGATCTTAAAGACTTCAAATATTCACGTTCTACACTTTATCAATAATATTTTCATTGCCTAGATACATAACAATAAATCTTATTTCTTTTAAGACAGACGATTTCTTCAAAGTGGAACGATTTTGTTAGTTTTCAAATTGCTTGGCAAAAACATAATATTACCTTGCATTGAACTGTGGGTAACACAATAGTATTTTTTTTTTTATTTTTTGCATATTGCTTTATTAGTCAAGCCTCTGGTCAAGTTACGAATTTTACCGTATAAATAAAAAAAAGCTCGCACTAATCCAAATTCATGGCAGTAATTGAATGATAGCTAACCGACATCATTGTCCAATTCGGTGTTTTTAACTTATGTCTTTTTAATTAAGCTGCAATTGCTCAATTCTAATACTAAAGGGATAGCACTAGACAACGCAAATGCTAGATGGGCTAGGAGCCCATCATAACTTTGCTCTCATTCTCATTCGTTCTGCAAGCTAAACTTCTATAAAAGTAGTTTTACTATCGTTGCGACTGTGCACTCTTGCAAGGTCTTATAATTCTCATATCTATCTTTCTTTGGTTATCCCACGACTCGGCTTAACATTTCACGCTTTTATAAATTTGATCACAAAATCGCTCACACAATTCCTCTAACTTTAATCCGAAAAGACTATAGTATGAGTACAGAAATGACTATGCAATGGTAATTATATTGCTGCAGGGCATTGAATGCAAGGACTACAGTCTAGGAATTCAAAAATAATACTTGTCCTTTAATTGTTTCCTAACATAAATCGCAAATAGTGCTATGTAATATTGGACAATATGTCCCCTCCGTCATCACATCTTTACGGTCAATGCACCAGTCAAAGGTATTGCGATTAACAAAATATTTTTTTTTAGGTAGTTGTGTGAGTGTCAGAAATTTTGCATCAGGGAAAAGATGATGAAAAGTGGACGCTTTACAACATTCGAAACGTAAATAATCGTAGAGTATCTTAAACTTTATAGTAATTTCTGCAGCTCAAAAAGAAAAAAAGCAAGCTACGCGAGCGTTGCTGATGCTATTTAGCGGGCAATTAAAAGAAAATACTTAAGAAGAAACGTGAAAACGTCATTTCAAAACGTTGTAAAAAACAATGCTTCATGCAGATAGTATTGTTTAACTGTTTCCATTGGAAAAAATGTGTTTTTTTTTTATTTTTTCTTAAGGATTCTATCGTATCCCTATGCTTACTACTATTTCCAAATCCAATTTGACAAAATGAACAATTTGCACTTAAAGACAGGATGTACACATGGTTTGACTACACCAAACACACTTAAATATACCGGCACATAGAGAAAGCCTGTTGGTCTATAATCTTTTCCGTATTTGATATGCACAAAATAATTTCCTCTTATTATTACTGCTGCCGCTGCGCTATTGCTCATGCAAAACCGATTTTAAGCATAAAGAGCATACAAGTACGCATACATATGGATTTGAATGCATTTATATATCTGTATGTATATGTATGATATGATATATGAGTATGTATATATATATATATATATATACGCAGATGTATTGTAATAATTTCTACTTGAATGCCAATAAATGGGCAAACAGATACAAACATGGATACAATTAATTACTTTGTTCAATCGAAATTAGAAATTTGCAAAATGACAAATAATACTTAAGAGCTTATAATGTCTTTGCGTATATAACCTCTTTGTAAATATGTATTTACATAAATGCACATACATATGTATGTACAAACGCAAACATATCTGTAAGACAAAAGGAAACAATTATGGAACTAATACTTGCTGACAAGTGATTGCTTGAGAGGGTTGTGTGCGTGTGTATGTGTGTGTGTGTGTGTGTGTGTGTCGTGTCGTGTAGCAGGGTATATTTGTGGTCAAGTGCTTACAACGAAGCGAAGCTGTTAAATGATTAACTCTCTTATACATACAAAATGACACGCAAAACGTGTTGCTCATGCAAAGGTATATATATTTTGTATATACATTTTATATATACATATTAAATATTAAATATGATAACAAGTATTGGCAACCTTTGCAATTGTTTATCGGCTTAAGAGTTATGAATTTCAATTAAAATTTATTATAATCACATATACACATATACACATATATTATAGAAAGAGAGTAAATTAATTAATATTTTAAAAGTAGGCAATATCTAAAACATTTGTGTACTTAGGTCAAAGTAGAAAGTATCTATCTATCTATGTAAATGATTTTATTGAAATTCACAAAAATCAATAATAATAATAATAATAATAATAATAATGTATTGAAAGTTATGTTTGATTAGCTCAAGAAACTTGATGACTTCAAAATGACTTTAAGGTTTATCTAACCTTTTCACCGCAATCATTCACTCTGCCACTCAATATATAATACTAGCATTTTGAAGTTAAAGTGACCAAGAATAGGCAAACGAACAACAAAAGTGAAGAAAGTAATAGGAAAAGCAAAACTTAAGAAATCAAATCTATTACAATGTTGCTTGAAGTTATTCAATTTAGCCATTGATCGTTCTAAACGAGTTTGATAGCCAACTCCCCCTCAGCGTTAAAGAACATTTTACTATTGCTTACAACACTATATCTTAGTCTTGTGATTATATTTTAAAGCTTCATGGTCGGATAAATTCGCCATTGTGTCTTTCTACCTTATCTGCATCATATTAGGACTTCATTTCCAATAAGGGCTCATATATACGAAGAGGTCGAACAAATAACCTTACGTGTTTCAACTTTGGCGCAGTGAATGTGAGTATGTGTAAAATTGATGCTTTCTACCATTTTGCATTACATACATAAAATACGAAAGTTAAACCTTATCGCGCTATATAAAATGTTATGGTTTGGTTGTGTGTATGTGAAGCGTCAAACAAAATGGCTCCATCGCGCAAACAACTTTTCCACCTTCATTTCACGTACAAGTTGGAATTTTATATTCGATTATGGCCGAATATTTTATGTTCACCACATTTAACTTAAAAAAAAATTTATCATAAGCCATAATATTGGATGTGTGTGACGTGTTTATTCCCATCAAAAATGATGGAAACTGGCTTGAGTAAGTGAGCTAGTAGTTAGTTAAACGGCTTGAGGGTCATGTTATTTAATAAAATAGGTTCGTTCACCGGTATCCTTGGGCCAATATGGGACAGGCGATCGTTAAAGTTTTAAAGTCAGTTAAGGGTAAACTTATTGCTCTTCTTAGTATTTTCAGGCTCTTGGCTAACCTGGCGAAATTATCGTCTCAAATACAACGATCTCGCACTTATTCATTTACAAGGTTAACTATTGATTGACAAAGAAAGACCTGTGAGAGGATCTATATCGCATTTGTCCCTAAGCTAATTGAGAGAGAAGTCATTTTTAAAAATCATTCATTTGCGATTCTTTTTTGATTGCGAATGACTTAGAAGGGTCTGCTAAATATATTAGACGTAGAGCCCCTGCATGCATAATTTTATTACCTATTGTCGATAGTTGTGGTTGTTCTTTAACAACCGACGGTGTATTTTAAAAATCCTTTCACAGAATTTACTTTGGATCTTATTAATTGCGCCATGGGTTGCATATTGCCTACGTCACGTCGGCAAATGTAGCAGCTTATCGATCGGCTAAAAAAAATTGACACCCTTATCGTAGGTGCAATAACGAAATTTAGTATCTTCAAAGGTTGGATATCTGACGAGGAGGTAGGTCCCACGCCTGGCCCTAGGAGAGAAAGTTAATGAGTTTAGTTTAAAATTTTTAAACCACGTCAGAGGTATTCATGAAAGTTTCGAGTGGAAAATTGCTGGAATTACTTGTATGTTATCCCTATATTCTGAAAAAGATTTGCATCTGTTACGGCAAAGAACAATGAAAACGTTCGCGTTAGAAATGAAGCCGTAAGTTTGGTGTAGAATTCCTCCATTGCGAAATAAGCGTAATCGTTCAGTCACACAATAGTTCCGATAAAATTACATTATAAATGCTGTCGCCAGCGGGCTGTTGAGAGTAGGATTTTGTCACCTAACTCTCGGGTCCTTTCAACTTAAACATTTGCATAACTTATATAATATTTGTGTTCTTTTTGCAAACGTAACGTTAAACGTCGGCGCCAATTTACACATGATCCGCAAATTTGGTTTTTGTTTACTCTCTCGCACGAACAGACAGTATGGACAAATAATTTGTTTGCTTTTTAAATCTCTTGCGTAAAATTAAAGCATTGCAGGATAATTTTATGTTACGACGATAATTAAAATGAAATTGTGCAGCTGAGATCGGCATTGGAAATATACTCTCATATATATGCTCATTTGCTCTGGAAGTACGGATATATACCGGAATTTACGTCAAATATGTATCAAGATTTGTCGTACTGTTTACACTCCACTACGTATTTTCTTATCTTCATGTTATTGTGACGACCTTCTCATTACTTGTATTATCGTAGGGCTCCAGTCAATATAATAGAAGAAAACTCACAAAACGAAAGCAAAAAGTCCCAAGAGGTGAGATAGGACCATCACCTTTTATTCAGAATTATTTTTTTGAATCGATGAAATCGTGTCTGTCTGTCTACTCTTGTATTCGAACTGTGAGTTGCAATCTTCGCTTTGATGCTTTGACGAAATTCGTTACAGTGACATGCTTTGGCGCCAAAGCTGAGCGCTATTAAGACGGAAATTGGTTCTACCAGTGCATATAGAAAAATCTCATTTTGAAAAAGTCATTGTATGAAAAGAATATTTGCAATATTCGTCAAAGAAAATGGGTGGAAAATATCTTAGCCGGAATGTCTAACTACAAGGTATTGAAGAAATGAAACTGCCACCCCATTTCTGGGATGGCTGAAGCAAAATATACAAAAGGGCTAGGGAATGCCACTCAAGATCGGTAATGGCTAGCTATTGGTAATGATAGCGGTTTTATTAACGTTACAAATGGCCATCGTACTTCGATAATGATTATGATGGCGATTATCACGTTTAAGCATTCAAGTGGCCATTCATGCGGCTTACTCTCAATAATATCATACAAAAAGCTCTTACACTTTGTTGATAGTTGTTCTTACATAAAAGACCACGGAATAGTACGGAACTTTGTACAAACCCATTGGCCATTGCCTTTGCGATAAGAACATACAACCATATGCGTTTATTAGTATTTCAGGTGGAAAATTAAAAAATTCCCTTCAATATATTCGTAAAAGGTTCTGAAGGCTCTTTGTTATTTCCGCGTGCACTCGATTGTCGACGATGAAGTTCTCTGCGGCTTCTCTGTGCACATATGTCCGTATGAATGTGTGCGTGTGTGTGCGCGCACATAGCATAAGTGTTTATTGTTGTATATGCCTTATTTGTCAATACATTTTTATGAACATTTTCCATAGTGCGTGTGTTTGTTGACATTTTCTATAGTATTTCTTATTGAAAATAACGAAAAAAAAAAAAAAGAAATGAAAATAAGTAAAGGAAAGAAGTGTAAATTTAATGGCGTTACACCTTCATAACAAATACACTTATGCAATACCTTCATTGGCTTAATCAAAGCCATTCAAATACATTTCTTCACCCATTCATGCATAGAGGAGTAAGTGCAAGAGTGAGAGGAGAAGGTGGTTGCGTCAAAACAGTCGCATTCACAGCCAAGGCAAACATTTATAGTAATAAATAAGTAAGCATCTTGGAAAAAATTTTCTGAATCTGGATAGTAAAAGAAAAATAAATAAGCTATATACGACTCGTAGAATCACCTCTTTGTCACCTTTGAAGTTTTTACTAATTGTTGAGAAAAAACTGATAGTGAGTAATAACGAATAATTTCGTAGCGAAAAATGTGTTGAACATTTGCAAAAATTATTTTTCCTTTTTATTAAACATAGTCACTTTGATAGGCTGATGGGCGCAGGCAGGAGAGACGTAATGTTAAACTTGAACTCAAATCGAAACCAATTCGCTTAATAAGACTTTCACTGCTTGTTTGTGTTGCAAGTCGTGTGATAAATTTTTGAATAAATTTCGACTTTGAGAACGACGTTACGAGATATAAAAAAAAAAAAACAAAATTGTAGGTGTCTTGTTTGGTGCCTATCGTGTGCTTGTGATAAGTCGAATGGAGTAAAGATAGCAGTGTGTTCGTGCATAGTACTTTACTGACTTGGCTTTTCAACAGATGAGAAGAAGTAATTTTTATGTGGATTATTGCCATAAAAATAATTCAATTAAATTTAATATTTTTATATATGTCGCATACATTTGTATATACATTTTAAACAAGTTCTTAGGAGAAAAAAGCTTATAATAGATTTTCAAAGGTTCAGGTGTTGTAAGTGAATGAGTAAAGTTTGGGTATGTTGTGAATGATTGTCTGTGTGTGAATGATTTCATTTTTATTTATTTATATATATTTTGGTTTTTCTGTATTTTCATTCAGTTTACAATAGACCCTCCGGATTTATTGGTATTAACTATTCAATAGCGTGCGTTTATTTAATTTTCTTTTCAAATGTTATCCAGCAGTTAACTATCTCGTTAGTTGCGCATCAATAAACTCTTAGTGGTCTCCTCTTTTCTATCTCCGTCTAAAAAGTAACATTTCTTGTTCGTGTGATCTAAATAGGTATTATGCCCAACAATGGACCAGCTAGCAGCTATAAGGTCAATGGATAAGAGATTAAATGATGTACAGGAATGTTAACCTCTTGATGGTTTAATACTTTTTAGACATTATAACGGGTATTTTTCTTTTGAAACTTTCAATTTGGCCTCACATTTACAGCTATATGTCCTTTTGCTTTGCATTGTCATCAATGTCTGTAAACAATTTAAGCTTATTGTAGTGCCATAAAAGCAACAACAATGATAACGACAACGAATATCATAAATTTTTGAATGCAATGCAAATGGAAGTGACATTGCTTACGCTTTTTTATTGTTGTATACAATTTGCATGTTAGTTTAGTTTATCATCACTTACAGGTCTGCACAACGTATTAGATCCCAGGCTAAAAGGTTCTCTCGGTATGCGAAACGAATTATGTTTCGCATGTAACGCCAGTAAGTATTAGTCGACTTTTAAACTTTATAAATTATAGGAGAAGGCAATGGTCCGCATTTGAATAGTTGGTAAAAGAAATAGTTTTAAATTTCCATTCTTTGCAGAACTTACTGACGCCAGTTTTTACTCTTCCGCCACCACTCTTCATTCTTACGATTGTAACATGACGAAATAAGTACATGTTGTACATATATTAGACAGCATTGATTTAGTTTTGTCCGTGTGTCTGCAATCTGGAGATAGAAAGACGAAAACAAGCAGATTTATTCTTAGCTTGAAATTCACAATCTAATGAAAATTCGGAATGTTATTGTCATCGATACAAAAGCCAAAAAAGGTTGGATTTATTAGGACGAAATGCTTGATGAAAAAGTTCAGTGAAAGTTGTGGACATCCGAAAACGACCTCAGCAAGAGATTTCTTATTCTACTTTACAAATGGATGAACATATTTTGCCAAAGTAAAGTCATGGACTTCCTTGAAATGTCTCCACATCCATATTGTTTCGATTATTGCGTCCTAGTGAATATTAAAATTGCGCCTTCCCGTTGTAATTTAAAAGCTTGATGACGCCACAACACGTGAACTTAAAGAAAAGGTTTTGGAGACGATTGGTGTTGATTTTCGGAAGAACTTTACGAACTTGAACTAACGAACTTTCAGGGATGTGTTGAAATTACTGTTGAGGCTTTTCAATGATACATAACCGCCTTTGAAGCCATCGCTTAGATAAAATCGACCATTACATCGAGAGAATATTTGCTGAAACGACTTTTTGCATTAATCTGATTTAATAAATTTCCTTCAAAACATTACTGAAATGTGCCGCCAATTTAGTCCCCCTTGGTTAGGTATACTTTAAAGATTTCACGTATTGCCATTTACTTGATTTGATATTTGCAATTTCGTGTGATTTCGTGGTTCCTTTTTTTATTTTTATGTTAGTTTTTTCCATGTCTTATGTTTATTATTTCCTTACACCAAACAGCTGATCGCTTTGCACACATGGTTAACCTTGTTTCATTTCTTAATTTGTATTATACAAATCTCTTTCGTTGTTGCACTGTCGCGTTTAGTCGTCATTTTGCTTTGCGCCGTTGGAACCAACCAAAAAGGTCACAGTATACAGCAGTTTTCCGAATCGATCATAATCAAGGTCAAGAATTGCTTAATTAAAGTGAATTGTGGAAAAAATTGGAAATTAATTTTGGAGTTCTGCAAAAATGGTGCAATAAAAATAAAGTTAATAACTATTTTAAGAATAAATTGCAAAACAAAAAAAAAAAAAAAAAAAACAGAAGAGCAGCGTCTAGAATTTATGTGTAAAGGAAAAAGCAACTAATTTCAAAAAGAACCAAAAATATAGTTTTCATCATACAATCGATACACAATCCATTGTCATATAAAATGAGCGGCTAACCAGTTGATGAAAAATGAAATATATTTTATAACATAATTTAAAAAAAATTACGAATTCTTTCTTTTTCATAGAATGAATTGACTTTGCTGTATCCATCAAAAAAGTATTCGCGCATAAATTTCGAGGAGAAAAGCACAAAGAAAAGAAACAAAAGTACCTTTTCTTTTAGTATACGAAAACGAAACGGGAAATCAAGCCAAAGAGAAAATTAAATGCGAAGCTTTAAACCAAATTTCAAATATATGCATGTGTGTTTCAGATGAAAAATTCGGGTTTATTGCTATAGTAGTTCACCTAGCTCAGGGACATTATCATGTACGGCAAATTTTACTTTTTCATATTCAGCTACTCGGCAAAAAACAGCTGAATACCAAAGCGAGAGCTAATTTTCAGCTACATGATTGTACCAACCGGATTCACTCACAGCACTTTTATAATTTTCTTTCCCTTTTTATTTTTAAAACTTCTTCAATATAAAAAACCTGGAAGCTTTTTGCACATTTCAGTTCTTATTAGAAATTTCGTTGCAATAAAAATGATCAATGCTTATTATATTTTCGGTTGAGATAGAGAGAGAGAGCGAGAGAGAGGGAAAATTACTTGATAAGAACGATATTGTTTCTCCTCTACACCAAAAAGCACGACAGCAAACATAACAATGGTTACGAAAGTTTCGTTCGACTTAATAGACTTAATTAGTTGGATATTGCTATAGACAAATGAAAAAAAAAAAAACATGCAAAAGAGAAATTGTTTCAAAACGAAAAAATCAACTGTTAGCTACACATTCACCTAAGCGTGCACATACATACCATATTTATTGAGATTTTCAAGCACGATATATTGCTACGAAATGGTGTATTTGTGTATGCGTATATTTGTGGGAGACTGACTGGTCTTTTTTCACTCAGCTTCAGTGTGTTGCCTTTGGCTTTAGCAGCAAAAATATAGCAGTGAAACAAGAATAACAGTAAAAAGCAAGAAGAACAAGAACAGCAGCGTCAACAGCACCTTAGTGACTGCGTATCAATCAGAGGGTTTAACAAGCAAATTTATGCACTTGAGTTACTTGAGCATCTCTCTGTGATGCTCTTGTCAGTTTATGTTTCTTTTGCTAGCACATGCAAACAAAACAATGCACATATATATATATATATATATATATATATATATATATATATGTGTGTATATGCAAAAACAGTGAGAAATAGTTGCCTGCCAGCCAACGACCCATTTAATTTTGTTCATTTTTTACATTAATTCTTGTTGTTCTATACTTTTGCTGTTGTTGTTGCTGGCGATGTATGGGTGCGTGTGTGTTGTTATAGTTATATATTCTTCTTGTAGTATGCATGTCGTTGATTCTTTTCTCCGTTATATGACATAATCCCGTTGTTAGTGTGTGTATGCAAGTATGCACACATGTATATGCATTGTGGACCTTATCCTCTTTTGAATTGAACTTTTACATATTTTATGCATTTTACTTTACTTGTTGCTCGAATACTCGATGGCATTTGTGTTTAATGCAGATGTATATGTGCAAATGCTTGCGTAAATGTACGCTTCTAAGTAAGATATTCGGATGTGTGTGTGAAGTGATATTTTAGTTATTCTGTTACTTAAACTAGTAATCTTTACTTACAGCACATGTGTTTATATTATGAGTTTGTATATGTGCGTATGTGTTAGTGTTGTTAGTTTCTATGCATTTTATTTAGTTACGCCCAGGTGTTTGTGAGTTGTTAGCAGTTTCTTTTCAGAATAGGTGTGTGCTTGTATGCCTCTTCATGTGCATACATATACAACATATATTGAGACGTATGATATATGTATGCCTATGCTGTTGGTTATTGTTTTTATTGTTGTTCTTGCTATTATGAGAGCTGATACTACATTGAGAAATATCCTTAAAGCCATTTATCCTTGCATAAAACAATATCATCGTATAATTACATATGCAAGCATTCATGCATCATAGATTCCCTTACAACTCAGTGTGCATTCGTATTAGAAATATATATATATATATATATATATATATATATATATACATACTTGTATATATGACCCATGAACCGAATCCAATATCAGTTCTATATGCGCATTTTCAATACTGGTTATATTTTATGCATGATTGTATGTATGTATGTATTTATGCATATTGTTATAAGCTTGTGTGCGGTGGGTGCAAGCGTTTGTATGCCTGCGTGTGTATTTATTTATATGCTTATGCATGTTTGTATTTCACATATCCAAGACTTTACGGCTTTATTGCTTTATTTTAGAAAATTGTCCTTTTTTGTCGTTTGTTCCCTTGTATCCATAGTAATTTATGTTGATTTTCATTTTCTTGACTTGTTTTTTGAAATCCTTTCTTTCCCTTTTTTTTTCTCTTCTTTTTTTTTTTTCTCTGTTGAATTCCTAAAAAAGGTTTTGAATGAATTATGAATATTTTTTCTTCTGTAGCTTAAATTAAACTCTAATAGCATTTGTGTTATGCAGTTTTTTTGTACTCATCTTCAGAATTTAGCGGTACAATAAGTTTCTCGTATTGCTTGCAACAATTAAAATTATTATTTCCGTTGGGGGATTGTAATTCGATTGAGCCATGAGCCATCGCTCATTGGAAGCGTCAAAGTCATGCATAAATATGAAGATAGTTCCAAGTAATTATTCTATTTTTCTTTTCTATTTTTAGCACTACCAACATTTAACGTTCTCACCAGACCAGACGATAATTAAAATGAAGTCATAACACAAAGTACAGTTGATCTCCCACAAAAATTATTGCTGTATCAACTACGGTGACATCAGCAATTACTGCTCTACCTACGCTAGTCACTAATACGGTATTGTAAGGTAAAAATGCAATATCCGTAGAAGCCGTCAAAAAAGATTTAAGTAGAGAAATTGATTCGATCACGAAGCCCAGCAGACTTGTCCGGTGGCTTTTCCCGTTGTTGCAGGACCCTGATTCGTTGAACAAGGCAATGCGTTTTAGTATCGTCGCCTGCAGGCGCTTGCCTATGTTCTTCGCTGTCATGCGGTCCGGCAAAACCGCCTTATATGTATCGCAGGCGTTATAAAATGCCTCATATACTTGAGGCATTGCGAACTCGGGTGCTAGATATTCGTATGCTGTGATGACAACGTCCCTCAAGTCATGTTCATCTGCGATTCGCATGGTGAGGTCCTTCAGGCATGCATTACAACGCAGCTGCTCACGTATATACTGCGCTATGCAGCAGCCCGTGAGCAGCGTGACGTAGTCCTCCTCCTCTTCTGTTATCATTCCGCTGGCTACGTTCTCAAACGGCACACCATCCAGGCACGAATTCCTCGGCCGGGTCTTCAAGATTAAAATCAAGATTATTGATGACGTGGTAGTCATCAATAGGCCCAAACTTCAGTTTGTGCCGCCACTAGCCGCCTGATGAGTGTCAATATATGCGGCGCCGACCTGGTTCGCTTTTTTGAGGATGGCGCTATCCTACAAAAAGAGCTCTCCAATAAGTCTGTAGCCTGCAAATGAAAAAAAAAAATAATAAAATATTAAAAAATAAAAAATATTGTAATACCTGTAGCCCTGGATGGTAATATCAGGGTAAGCATCCAGCAGTTCACTAATCAATTTTATGTATGCCTGAATGGTCTTCAACGTATCTTTGGCCAGTGTATCCGTTTGAATGTCGACGTTGGTGAGGAACTCCACGATTTCATCCAGCACCGCTTTCTGGGCCTGCCAATTGGGTCTGCTTATCTTGCCGCTATGGAATATGGTGCCCAATTTCGTCATAGCGGCGAAGACTTCATATGTGCGAATTTCCTTCTCGCTACTAATGAGACTATTTTTGGCTATTGTCAACATGGCTAACGGCGCTGGACTAAAAAGTTGCATAACTTCAATATGAGTGTTACGCACTCCGCACTCCACTTTGGCGCCTCTACTTCTCCAGTGCTGCCAGATCGCTTGTCGGTCAGCCACCTTTTTGCCCATGGACAGGTCGTAGAGTTTCGAGTCTTTCAACATGCTATGAAAGGCGTGAATAATGTGTATGTAGTCGTACATACTTGCGACTACATACTTTGTGCCATCCGCACGTTCGATTGAAAATCCGGCGCATTCGCGTAGTATTCTCCGACTTTGGGAGCCTCTGTCGCAGACCAACGCTTCGACCTGTAAATGAAAAGGAATGATTAATTTGAAATAATAACAAATTAATTTGAAATATCTTTACCTCCAGCCCGATCGCCGCTGCATATTTTATGTTCTCTTCGATGAGGTGTTCACACCCAGTGGCGTTCGGCATCATTGGGTAGGCGCTGAGCACCATGTTGAACGGGGTCAACAAGCTACGTACTCCACATACGAGCACCGTCCGGTGCTCCTTCGTCGTCAGTGATTTATGGCCTTGGACGTTGTCGCACCCATATAATTTATCCTCTGAACGGGAATACACCGTTGTCTGGTCGGTGTACACCTCATCGAAGTGTAAATGCACAATTTTGTCGTGAGCACTTAACTTGCTCACGACCTCTCGCAGTCTGTCAATCTTCGGCAACATTCGATCAGCTGCCTCATCTGCGTCGAAAGGTTGAAGGCGTCGAGTCTTCGACCTCTGTGCTGCCTCGGCCGACGTTGTTGGTCTCTCGCTGCCTGCATCGACCGACGTTGTCGGTTCGTCAAACCCTGGGAAATCTTCCAAATCTAAAAATTCACCATCCGCCACTTCACCATCCCTCCGTTGTCCCAAAGTTCAGTTTGTGCCGCCACCAGCCGCCTGATGAGCTTCAATATATGCGGCGCCGGGCGGGTTCGCTTTCTTGAGGATGGCGCTATCTTACAAAAAAAACTTTTTAGTACGTCTGTACTTAGCCTGCAAATGAAAAGAAATAAATAAATAAATTGTATAATAACAAATAATAATATATATGTAATACCTGTAGCCCTGGATGGTAATATCAGGGTGAGCCTCCAGCAGCTCACCCATTAATTTTGAGAATGCGTGAATTGTCCCCAACGTGTCTCTGGTTAGTGTATCCGTTTGAATGTCGGCGTTGGTGAGGAACTCCACGATTTCATCCAGCACCGCTTGCTGGGTCTACAATTTTTTAACACAAATTTTCTTCACAGAAAATTTTTTTTACTCTTCGCGCTTGGCTTGTAAATAGATAAGAAACCGTTAGCCGGAGATTTCTTTTACATACAAAACTAAGAAGAACAAGAATGTGCAGAGATTGGAGAGATTGGAGAGATCACATATATATCACAATGTTGCTTCGAATAGTATGAATAATGTACATTTATATATTTTCTACAGTTCTGGGCTATAAGATAGTTATTCTTTAAGTTCTTAACTGCTTCAAGTAAATTACGTAAATTGAATCTGACTTCTCTCATGTGGCCTTCTAAGGAATCCAAACTTCTAATGCACATACAAACCCTCTAATTTTACGACAACAATCAATGGCTATATTGATTCCTTCAGTAATGGTTTCACTGCTGCGAATACTACTTCTAGTACACTGTCTTTTTATCGCTCTCTATTATCGTCAGTGGCATGACTGGATGACATGTACACCAAAAAATTGAAGCCGCACCCATCGCATCCGAATATCCAAAATCCGACTACTTGTATTCTTGTTTAATAGCCCGTTTCGGAAATTTACAGTTTCATGCGTGAACATGTTCCATATTTTAAAACTGCACCCAGCAGCTTGAAGAATAGTGTCCGTCACAACCTGCCGTTGAAAAAATTTTTCACAAAATCATAAAACCTTTAACTAACGGTTACCAACGTAAAGTTTGCTCCACGAGTCAGCGGAACATATCTCGAAAATGTGTGAGGAGGTACAAAATTGGTCGGGGAATCGTCCTACGGCTAGTCGCAATGCCAGTGGATAATTTAGAGGCATTGGAAGGTGGTAAGATGAAACATGGCAGCACTGGTGATTCCGATGGCGACTTAGATAGCCAATTGAAAGAGAAGAAAAGTAATTGGGCGAGACATTAGCAGATAATATGGAAGATGAAGAAGGGCTTAATAGTAACCCCTTGATATCGAATAATGTTGATCTGATGAGTAAAAGCAATTTGGCTTAGCAAGACTAACAATCAAAGGATAACTACGAATAAAAATGTAACGCACAATTAGTTACACAATTGCTTCGGTAAGTGAAAAACAATCTTAACCATCGCAACAACAAACTATACAGTTGTAGAAAGTTCCTGACAGTTTCCTTTCTCTCTAGGACTAAGAAAGAGTTGAGAAACATTCGGAATAATTTCCATTCACACAATACGCTTAGTTTCATTTTAGTTCGCCTTTTATGTTGTTTCTCTTACTTCATATATATCCCTCTACGCAATTATTAAAAAATGAAAGGTTTCCTTTAGTTTGTTTAAGATGCAGAAATTTTAGACGATGGCATCCCACAGCTTTCCATGAAAAGCGATATTAGTTAACAAGATTTGGAGATTAGAGAAAACGTACAGGCATGATCTGTGACAAAAGAATTCAATTATTTCCTCACTTTCCAACACTTGATACGATAGATGCAATAGATCGTCAATCGAACCCTGCTCGGTTGGGTGTTGGACATATTGAAAACGGTGCGAATCGCTCCATCAATTTTAGTATATTAATACCAAAATTAATGAATTGTTCTAAGCAAAGTGGCGCAAAGTATCTAATGGCCGACCTCGCCCGACTATGTGATCGCGACGTGCACTAAAAAATATTTTTTACCATTGATCTTATCTGTGAATCTGTAAACATTGCAAGTTCATCAGAATTCATAGAAAATCCTATTCATCGGCCTTAACTTAGTTCAGCAGAATGCAAGTCGAAGCCTTTCTTTGTGTCCAGTTTTGTAGAGTTATTTATTTTTTACTTTTACTTCTTTTTTTTTTTTTTATAAAAAAATCTCTTTTTGTGCGCAGCCACATTATATTTTAATTTTAAGATTGTTTTAATTAAAATCTGTTGAACAAGAAGAGTTTAAAGAAAAAAAAAGAAGGCACAATAATTAAGCAAAATATTTTGTATGAAAACCAACCGAGCAAGAAAATTCAAAAAAGAAAATGCAAGAAACAAAGTGAAAGGCAAAAATCACGCGGATATTCTCTAAAGAGGGAAAGAAAAAATCAAGAGTGTTAGGAGTTACAATACAATTTAATGGAATACGCGCCTGACAATTTTCGTCGTTTTACAAATGACCAGAGAGGAGGAGATGTTTGCAACATGTCTTGGTTAAAGCAAGATGACACTCGAGGTTAATGATGCCTCTCAGAGTAATAGTATAGAAGTAGCCAGTTTCAGGTTTTTCCTCTTTTTTTTTTTTTAAACAAACTTTTCCTTTTTCTTTGCATTCCCCACGTTCCCCTTATTGTCTTAAGATGTTAAGAAAGAAATTTATTTAATTTTCTTAAACAATTAAAAAGTTGTAATAATGTTTACTTTAGTAGATTGAAAGTCGTTGCAATTATTTGTTTGCTCCTCTTATTTATTCTCTACTCTTATCCTCTAGTCGTCTTTTCATTTTCCAACGTTATTCTTTCTAATGATAATATGTAATAATGAAAAATTAAATGTGAATCAAGTTTAAATGACATAAAAACAGATAAGAAGGTTTGTACCCACCCGTGGATCTGCCGTTTACTAAAGCGACTTTAGCAAATTCTAAAAGCAATAATCTGTCGATAGCAAAATATTATTATATTTAAGTTTAGTTTTTATAGCTTGAGTATTTTAGGATTAGTATTTTAGGACGAGTTTGGATTCATCTGCTTAACATTTGTGTTCATCAATCAAGTCTATACGGGAAGACAAAAACATAATATGCCTGTTATTTGCGGTTTTTTCCATGCACTACGTACATTAATCTAATTGTTCTTTTCGCATAATTGTATTTTAAATCCACATACACTAGAATCTCTTTTTGTGCGGTAGATAGGGACCGCATAAAAAAATCGCACAAAACGTTACGAGTGTCTATAAAAAATAGTTTTCGCAAAACAATTAAAAAGTTTTCATTTTGAGTGGTAAGTAAGGACCGCATAAAAAAAGTCGCTCTCAAAACCTTACGAAATAGTTAGGAATTGCTTTTTTAAACGAAATCAAGCCACGAGGCTTTGATCACCTACAGACACTACCTCACACTCGTTTAGAGTTGATTTTTTTCCAGTTATCATGCAGCTTTTGCGACGATAGTTGTTTCGCTAGAAGCTTATATATGTCTCGGCGGCCAGATATACAGGATTAAAGCTCCTTTTCGGATTTTGACGTTCTTTCAGAATTGGCTTCGATTGCAAGACAATTACATTCTAATTTATGGCAAATTTGGAGTCCTGCATAGATTTTATCTGCTGTCATATAATCGGGTTCTTCTTGCTCATCAGTAACATTAGGTGAATTAGTTGAAATGGATGCCCGTCGGCATTTCAAATTCTTTATGGAAAGCGCATGATTAAGTTTTCCTGATGGAGAAAAACGTGGGTAACGTGCTTTTTAAAAAATAATTTAGTTCCGTGTTTGGTTTTATACCCAAAGTTTAGTTCACGAAAGCTCTTCTTGTTTTTTGTAGATGAATATTAATTGAAAATCTCTTGGGCACTCGCTTTTACCGCTATGTGGGATATGTACAAGCTTTCCATTATTTTATTTTTGTCAGCTGTTCCTTCGCTGCAGACAGATTTATAGAGCACTCATGCCTTTATTTCCTATTTGATTTGTAATCAATGAAAAATACACCCGGCATGGTAATGTTGTATTCGAATGTTGCACACTCTTTGCTTACTCTATTACTATGTGTGTTGAAAATCCCCGACCTCTCCCCGACGATGTGCATTATAGGAGTTTGCAAAGAAATGTCAAGACGAATTCATCTTTGCTCTCTTGTAGAGGAAATACATAAAGAAGCGGGAAAAGTTTTCGAAGCATGCACACATTTATTATAGAACACAAGCCCTTTAGAAAAGTTGCTGTATTTATCTGTAATGAACTTGCATTGTTACAGTTTTCAACTTAACCTTATTGTGTTGTTGTTATTGAATTTGCTTTTATTACGTAATTTCCATAATTTTTAAAACCTCAGCACTATTCTGCTCTTTTATCTTCTTTTAACCATTTTTAAATGTATAAATTTATCACACAGTTGGAAAAGCTTTTCCAAAATTTTATTATTAAAATAGAAAAAAAAAAGCAAGAAATCGAAAATTTTTTCTTTTCGACATTCTTTGTTCGCAAAATGTAGTGAAAAAAAAAAAAAAAAACTTTATGAAGAATACATGTGGGTTGATGTACTCATTATTGAAATGTGAAATGCCAGAAAGGACTGCTCTCGGCAGGTATGATGATGTTGGTTTCGTTTATGAAAACGAAGAAGCAGAACAGAATATTTAATTATAAAAGTTGTGGGAATGTTATATGCATTACCTTTACCTTTAAACTGTATATTGCATTTTTGTTGACTACAATGGAAATTTTCATTTCAATAGGATACGAAAGACATAAAATAATTGTATACTTATTACACATACTATAAATAAATATGGATGTATGTATACATATATATATATATATATATATATATATATGTATATATATATATATATATATATATATATAAGCATAAATTTCTATAAGCAAATATGCATGCATATGGTGTGCATATGTATGCTTACGCAATCAAACACACAGTCATTTATAATTTTTACAACGTGAAGGACGAGGGAACCAAACATTTAAAGAGTACGCCAGATCGAGCCGAAAATGTGAAATGTTTGTTTAACCTGCAGCAATGTTATTGTTTTCCATTTCCATTTTTCTATCTTTGTTACGTTCATACTCACCAACCGAGCACCTTATGGCGTTGCTCTTTGAACAAGTTTTTGCTTTTGTTATGTCTGTATGTACGTGAGTGAAACCAACCAATACAATACAATACACAATAGAATATTGCATAAATACGTTGAGCTTCCATATATAAATATATATTCAGTCATTCATTCATTCATTCATTCATTCATTCATTCGTTCTTTCATTTGTGCATATCTAAATATATGTACATATATATATATATATATATATATGTATTTTCATCATTATATTTTCATTCATTGTGTATTTGCTTTATAAAGAATATTTTCTTTACAACAAACATAGATAGGTATGTACAATAAGTTTTCAAATTTAACGATATTTAATTGAAAAATAGTTCATTGAGAAAAGGTAAATAAACAAATGCGAAAATTCTGGACGCTCTTTCTTTCACACTGTGAAAGGCGAACATGTAAAAGGTCTTGTGCGGGCACTAAACAAGCATTTCATTTTGTTAATAAATTTTAATCAAGTTTTTCATAATTTGAAACATCTTTATGCAAAAATTTAACTAAAGCTAGGTTGAGGCAATTTTCCATTGTGATGTTTATAAATGCCTTACAAATTTTTTCTTTCACAAAATTGCAATTTAAATTAATTTTTTACAACTACATTCCTAATCAGAATTAATATAATTAATTGTATAAAATTCTGTATGTAAATGATATTTGAGTTTTTTTTTTTCCTTTAAATTTGAAAACTTGGCAGTTTTCATAGTCGCGTGCAAAATTTTCCCTTTGCAAACATCAAGTGTAGATTATTTTAAATACTCTTTAATTAGCAGATGCTGATGCATAATTAGATCGTTTAAACGAAAAATTTCATGAAAGAATAGTAGACGAACACGGTTGGAATCCATGTCCAGTAAAATGACGCACACAGTGCAAATAAAGAAAATATTTTAATTTTGTTGCTTCTACTTTAGAATAAGAAGAAGAACACACTGCATAATAACAGAATACATTGGAAGCTTCATTCATATTCGTACATGTCATTGCATTTATCGCGATTTTAGTTTTACAAACAAGCTAAACATATTTCAAATAACAGACAACGATGTTAATAACAATAAAAAATTGACAGTTTATGACGGCAGATTCTCGTTCGCAGGATTCGTGAACGCGCGGGTGGAAGGAAAAATATAATATAAAGCTTCAACCTAGCAGTTCTGATGAACTGTTACGTTGGTGGTTGTTGTAAGCGTTTGCGGAATATAGAAAAACCGCTTCGTATTACACAACACAATAATTTTCAAGGGAATAACGAATCGCCGGAGACATTAGCGCATGTTTTGAGCCTCCAAATTTATTTATCGCTTTAGAGAAGGAATTAATCATTAGTCTTGTTATGCTTTCAACATATGAAATAAAGGGGAGGAAGATTAACTTAGAATTGTGGGAAAAATCTGATATAAAAGATTCTCAAGTCTTGGTGAATGTGTCCTTCTTTTCCCCTTGTCCACTCCATACATACCACGTTGCCCTTGCCCAAAAAGTGGTCCATTAAATCAACCGCAAAGCTTGTATTACATGTAAGTAGATATACGCATGTAAGCGTTAATGTCTTGCTTGCTTTGTTAACATCGTCGATACCATTCACGAATTGTTGAGAGCCCATTAGGATTACGGTAGAATTTTCTTCTTGTTCTTGTTATTTCTGTTTTCCATTGCACCGTATTACACGCAATTATTGGCTTTATTTAGCCTCTTTTGAGGAGAATCTCTCCTCATTTTGCTGCTCTAACAAGAACGTATTATTTACGGAACGTATATGCAAATGTATTTAGCTTTGTAATCTTTAAGGAAATAGTGAGGAATAATACTGATTGAATTGAAATGAACATTAATTAATTGAATTCATTACAAATTAAGTTTATATTCCGTTGGGAAATGAAACGAAATATGGGAAAGTGTAAGGAGCGAAAGAGATAAAAGAAAGAAACGAAATCATACACAAAAACCTGCTTAAAATAGAAATTTGCATTTCTAAATACATTTTCAACCGTCTATTAAATCTGTAGAGCAACAACATGTGTTTGAAGTCGTCTTAAGTTTTTCTAGTAGAGTTTAAATATTTGTTGTTGTTAGCATTGGCGTTGATGTTGGCGTTACGAATGAGTTTTTAATTGGCTTTTCTAACCGGTATTAATGTGTGTAATGAGTTCTTTTCACTCTAATTTTTCTTTTTTTTTTTTTTTTTGTTCAACTTTTTCGTAACAGTTGGCGTTTGAACAGTTTTTGATGTTTGTCTTCGGGTTTCTTTTCTTATTTCATCATTTTTTTTTTTTTTTTTTTAAGAACAAAGTTTTTCTACTTTCCTTATCATTATAATGCAATTAAATAAAGGCAAGAAAGAATTAAATAATTAACAAATGGCAACAAGAATTTATTTAACAAGTGAGAAAATTTTATTTGAGAACGAATGCTTAACACTTGCAACTTGACGCTTATATCTATTTTTGCTAATTATGGGCATGTCGGTATGTTAAAATGTTTAAAACACTCGAAACATTCGCTTCCATCATTGCCGTCATCTTGGAATGACTTCATACATCATCTGAACTAAGGATTCAAGCGGTAAACAGAAAGAAATACTGCTGCAAGTCACTAAAATCGAATAATTTGCGGTGAAAATTGCTTGAGGAGGATACTCACTAATTAAAAGAAATCACACGTCCATATATTCTGTCTGTATGTCTGAGGAAACCAAGATTTTATCCAATATCGAAATCAAGTTTCAAAATCCCTTTATATATATATATATATATATCTAATACATGTACATTTTGTACACAGTCGTTTGTTTATTAGCTCGAGTGTTGTTAGCCATGTTAGAAATGAAAATAAGAAAATTATTTAAAACATTCTATAAACATATATATGAAGAGTGATTAAAACCTTAACCTTTGTGTGCAGCCCAAAAAAAAAAAAGAAAAGATTTTCCAAAAGCAGAATTTTTTAAATCCTGAAAATATTCCTGCTACCCATTACTTGAATTAAACAAACATTATGCTTTGGTTTCATTATGCATAAAAATGCGATTTACATATGAAAACTTCTCTTTGTTTATTTCTACAATCATTTACTAAAACAAAAGATTCTCAAAATTGAATAAATTGCATCTTTTATTTATAAAAAAGAAAAAAAACTTTTGTTCATTTCTCGTTTTATGCATATTCATGCATACGTTTATGTTCCTTAATTGAAATAATTTGAAGGTTTTCTTGTTCCTCTGTTTTTAGTCTTTTTTTTTCTAGTTTTGTAGCTTTTGCATTTAGATCATTTCCGTACAAAATATTTCCATTAGCTTGTCCCCTTTTAGACAGCAGCACATTTTTGTTTTCAATATTTTTCTTCTTTGTTTCTTTTTTTCTTTTTCTTCTTATATTTCATATATTTAATAACGGATAACCTATAACAACCTAACAAGAGCCTACATATTATTTTGCTTTATAAATGATAACATTTTTATTATATTTACTCGATAATGCAATGTTGGGAACTTTTAACAACTATCTCATACATGGAAGATGCTCTTTCACCATATGTGATGTAAACATTTCTTGTGTGCTTGGGTGCGTTAGTTGGGTAGTTTAGTTTATCAAGTTGCATGTATATGATCTACGCAAGACTCAAGGATATATCTCAGTTAAATAAATTAAAAACTTATGATAAATTCCATCGCCTGAATTTGGACCGTCTCTGTAATGTTGTCCGTTTGTCGTCGAGATCGTTCTTTTACTTTCATTGCTTCTTATTTATTTCATTTACTTCATTAATTTTATTCTATTTATTTATCTATTGATATTACATTCTACTTAAGTACACAGTGGCTACCTATTGTCTATGGCCTTAAGTCATTATTTTTGCGGAAAAGGAAAAATTTCAATCAAACGATCGTTTGATATATACATGCTTTTATTATATGCACAATAATAGGGTAAAATATACTTATTTCACGTGGTTTGCAAATTGTAATTGCAATGTAAAACAAGAGCGTAGTACCGTAGTGTAAGAGAGTAGTGTAAAAAAAAAAAAATATACACCGGGCGTTTTAAATATGGAATGGTTAGTGCCAAATTCTAAACTGATCACGTCATGTTTGTCCGTCTTTGTGTCTGTGTGCTGAATGTGACTGACACTCTTCTGGTCTCAAAAATGATGGAAAGTTTTTGCAAGCAGGTGCAGGTTGGTATTGAAAATAGGCCAAATTGGTGACAGCACAAGCCCATGGTGAAACGAAAACTCGACGCAAGTCTATTTTTCGAGGTCAAACATTTGTGGATTTTTGCTCATTATTCAAAAACTGTAAAAGATTGAAGAATGAAATTTTTTACATGTACTTTACGAATCATTCTACTCATTGCGTGCAAAAATGGAAAAAATCGGCCTTTTTCAGGTTTTTTCACGTTTCTTTATTCTTATTGATCATAAGACAAACAAGACAGAATCTTTCAGTTATTTAATATTTCGTACAGCACGAAAATGTGTTCCTACTTTAGTCTACCATGAATGTAGATATCAAATGAAAGGATTTGAAGAGTAAAATGCCGCGAGCTGTAAGTGTGGATGGTGAATAAATTTTTTCCTAAAAATATCCTCCATATGGCCATCAAGTAAAGGAGCTTGGAAAATAGAATGTGAGAAGCTAAGTGTTGTGTTAATTCTAAATTAATTGTGTTGGACGTAATTTGTTCTTAATAATATTTGTTAGTGGGGTGAAAGGTGGGGCATAAGTTTTATCCCATTCAACTTTTTATGACAATAAATAAAAGCATTGATCACCAAAGATTTTAATGGTAAACGGCTGACCTTTTTCTCTCTGGCGCTTTCTATTCTCAATCAATCGATTTCATATTTCTCCAATGGAACGGAAATGAAATTATTTTTGATCGAAATTATTAAGTAGATTTTCTTCCTGATCGTCGTTGCGAATGTAACAAAGTCGCTTGCAGCTAGAGATATATTTTGTATTTTCTGCTTAAATATTAATGTTAAAGCTAATTACGTGAAGTATACACACACAGGAATAGCTAAATTTTTCGCAGATTTTCTAGCTTCGTACTAATCCATCGTGACGGTATTGTCTAAGTATTGATTGAGAATTAGTTTGAATAGCAAATGAAGATAGATTTGATAGATCGATAGTAGTGTGAAAGCATAAGTAAAAAACGATATAAAATTATTTCATAATTTTTCTTTTTAAGAATAAAATCAGATAAAGCAGAACTCGTCCAATTTAATCAACAATCTAATGACGCGAACTGGAATGAATTAATTTACAGTTCATAAAAAACGAAAAGTCAAGAGTGCAGTATTAAATATATCCGTATGTGCTTGGTATGTGCATGGATAAATTTTTTAATGTTATTTTTATTATTTTAATAAAGAGAGTCAAATAATAAAAACTTGTTTGACTCTAAACACACTAAACTGAAAACTTTCCGATGCAATTTAATTTCATAAGGTACGAGATGTATGAGTAATAGAAACAAACTTTTCACTAAAAAACTAACAAATATGAGATACGTACACAGATGCATATACATTATAAAAGCACATACACGAAACATAACTATAAACTCTTATCACTTGCCTTTTTTTGTTTTTTTGTTTTTTGCGTTTTCGCTGGTTTTTTGCTTGGTTTTGGATTGAGAATATTCAGTGGCTCAGGTTATTTCCTGCATAACACGTAAAGCTGTAGATTTCCTTATTCACCTACGTACGTGTTTGGCAGCCAGCATGATATTTTATAATTTTATCAGAAGAATTGGTCGTGGTAGAGACATTTGTATGCAAGACTGATTTCAAAGCATCTCCGTTTAGCGTTATGTGTACCTTACGCTTTCGGTAAGAAGACGACAAACACAGCAAAAGGACGAAGGAGGGAAACAAGTCGAAATATCAACCAACAAATGAATAAGCTTTGCTCGCTACGTGACACAGAAGGCAAAGATGTTACACGAAAGAGAGAGAGAGACAGATGAACACACACAAGCACAACAAGTACTATCAAGGCTATCAACATGTGGTTGTTTGTTCTCGAGGTAGGCGTTTGGCTAAAAACAAGTTAATGGTTGATATGCTGCAAGCATACGAAATTTTATATGTTAGAATACTAAGTGGCCTGGTCGTTCTTTTATCCTGTCCCTTCGCGCTCAGGTAACAACAACAAGTGCTTGTTTCTTTCTGCCTTTGTAGCGATTTATTTTGATTTCTTTTTTCAATACTTTTTGCTTTCCAATTTCTTCCATATATGGAATAAAATAATAATGGGATCAGGTTTGAAGTAAATTGTAAAGCTTATCTGAAAAGTGTTTTCAATTAATTCCATAGGAATAAAATAACAAAAATAATGGGCCGTCGACAATATCAAGAAAATTATTATCCATCAGTATTTTTCTTCATATTAATATTTGATTTCATTCCCTTGCATTGTTGCTATATCTTCTCATCATAAATCTCTTGTGTGTTGTCAGTTAGCTAAAAAGTTTTATTAAAAATTTCACAAACGACGAATATATGGAAAATGACTTTGTTTCTTTTTTTTTTTTTTTTTTTTTTTTTTTTTTTTTTTTTTTTTTCTGTGTTATGAGACAGTTGTGTCATAGATATTTTNTTTTTTTTTTTTTTTTTTTTATTTCTGTGTTATGAGACAGTTGTGTCATAGATATTTTCCCTGACTGTAATATATTATTAATGTATACGCTTGACTTTAATATATAATAAATCCTGGCTTTTCAATTCGTTTCAATGAATGCCAACCAAAGCCATTATGCATGTTATGATAAAAAAGGATAACCTCCACCTATTGAATGAAAAATGAATAAAATATGAAATTCTTTTGAGTTTGTAGGCAAATTGTGTGTGAGAAATGGACATATTGCGCACATTATATTCATTCATATATTTATTTACAGGCAACATACACATTAAAGTTCTTATGCACAGATTAGATATGATTTTTTAATACGAAGTATATCAATGACTAACTAATTCATGCGAAGGAATTTAATCACAATATTTTTTATTACGAGAAACAGGTAAAGGCGCACGGTAACCCCCCGCCCCCCGCCCTTCCTTCAAATTTTTAATTCGTTTTTGATGACAATACACCGCAAGTTATTAATTATTCATGCAATTCGTTATAGGGCAGGGCGGGGAGGGCAGTGGCAAAACTGAACTGAACCGACGGGCGTTCATATTTTGCAAATCCGATTTTCCATTAAATTAGATTTTGTTGCTTCAGAAAAGCTTTGGAGATTTTCGTAAGAATCTACAAAATAAATCCATGTGATCCTATTTTGTCGCACCTTTAGATTCTACATTTTCGTATTTCTTGTTTCTGGTAGGTATTTGCCTTTGATCTGAAATCTCCGTTGGTATTGGGGAACGTTAATAAACTCATATCGAATATGACAAAATAAAACAATGGGAGATGTTTTAATTAATATGAGGTCTCTTAGTAACAACACAACTCCAATAAAGGAAAGGCTTAAAGGAAAATTAATGTGAATTTTTTTATAACTACGAGGGGAGTAGCATCGAGTATAAAAGAGTATAAACTTTTACGCATTTGTTCGTTTTATATATTCATTCTCACATATCCGACATGATATAAAAAAAAAAAAAAAAAAAAAAAAAAAAAAAAAAAAAAAAAAAAAAAAAAAAAAAAAAAAAAAAAAAAATCTTTTCTCATCCGTATAGACAATTGCAGAAGTATTTGTGCTTTTTGTGCTTTAATCGATAACATCACCGTCATACCAATCATCACCTTACTTCCGTTAGGCAGCATTCATTGCATACGGTGTGTAGAACAAATTGAACATGAAATAGTATTTGATGAGCCTTGTTATGCCCAAAGCGTTGCTTTTGTTTATTGCATGGCGGAGTTTATATGCAATTCTGTTAAATGAGGAAGAAAGGGGGCAGGCTATGGCATTTTGTTTGTTATGTCATTTTAGAGTTTCTAGTAAAGTGAAGTTTTGCTTCGAAGGGACGACATGATGTTTATGAGTTTGGTATGCGTTGCTATTGAAATTTCATGTTCGCTTATGATGTATATATATAAAGTTGTATGTATATATATATATATATATGGTATATGTGGTATATGGGGTATATATGATATAGAGTATGGTGAATGGGGGGCAATGTATTTGACAACTACTAGCAAAAGATTGCTTAAGAGCAAATATTTCGAATGCATTGTATGCCACATGTCAAGTCAATTTGTACGAGTTGTACGAAAAAATAAAGAAATGGATGCGTTTATATACCCAATTGTGGAGCGCAAATCATAGATATCTTTAGGTAATTATGCAAAGCAGTTTGTTTGTTTGTTTTGGTGTGTATGTGTTTATGACTTTAACTAGATTTCAAATTAAATAACTTATAATCAAATATTTTCAATCTAATCTCTTAGCAAAGATATTCGTTGCGAATACTTGTTTATTTGTGTGTTTCATTGTGTGTATACGTATTTCATAGATGCTACGAATAATACTGCATTGGCAAAATTTTCCGTGGTTTGAGTTGAATGCTCAAGTTGTTGATATTCCAGCTCTGCGCGCACACCCAACCAACCATGAAAGCAATAATTACTCAACATTTTTATTGTAATTATTCGGTTCATTGTTATGATTTTTATCGAATTTCTAAAAGGGGCATAACTACTAGTATAGTATTGTTGTGCTAACTCTATATCAAAACACTACCTTCATACTGTTGATCAAATTATTTACTAATCTTGGGCATAAGTTATAGGTGAGTTGCAATAAAATCATTTCATAAACATTTAAGAAGAGCTTTCTGTCTTCTTATGAAAAATAGTAGTCGAAGAGTAGCATATGCTACCGTCTGGTATAACTTTGCTGAAGTGTGTATAGTACACCTTTTTCGGTCGTTAAAATGCCGATTGGTTTGCCAAAAAATCAATTCAAAGGCAGAAATATTGACGGAAGTCTACCTTAACCGTAAGAACATCTCAAAGGGCGGGAAAGACGGCGGTGGTGTAGTGGGCGAAATTAATTCTTGACCATACCTCCCTATTGTGCGACAGTTTTGCTTTATAATTATAACAATGATTTTCATTGTTGCTGCCTTTTATTTTACTCCGCCAGGAGGATCACGTACGATATAAGTTCTAACGAACTCTGAAGTTAGAAAAGATGAATGTACCGGGTTTTGTGAGGCAAGCCATTCGATAATATTATTCTTTATTTTATATAATTCAAATTGTGGATAAGGATGCAGTAACAATTACTACACGATCCATAGCTATATACGCTTATCTATATTAGATATGTATGTATTTTTTTTTCATCAAGATCTGACTGACTGCAGGAAGCAAAAGGCTCGCAAAGAAGATGGAACTTACGCTCCGCGATACCCTATAGATCCTTTCTAGATGATTAACATGTCGACGGCACTTCGAATGTGCTTTGAAGCCGGCTTTTCCAATTTGCTCCATTAACAACTGCAAAAATGCCTTTCAGCAGGCGTAAAATAGTAGCATAACGACGACAATTGTACGACACAAGAAAGCTGAACTACTCTTAGGTCAGAATACTTAAATATTGAATCGTGGATAACTGGAGCAAAGAATGGTCGCACCTCAAGTCTTGGACGAATAAACATTCAAATATAATTGTGGGGCTTAGAATAGTAAGGGAGCGACCCTGTCTGTTTTCCTTAACAAGTTTTTGAGAATTTACTATAACTGAAAAAATGTTTTTTTTTTCAAAACTTTGTTTGTTGGGTTGCAACGTACGTACAACATGTGAATTTTGTACATTTCGGTTAAATTCCTTGTCCAAATTTGCTTGTAGTCACATAGATATAATGAAGCTGGCGTGTGTGCGTATGTGTTTGTATGTTTGTAGCACTTAATCTATTTTCTAATCTCTCCAGTGCATTATAAAGTCATTTGGAATTTAAATGAATTAAAATTTACTCTCTTGCTATCTTCGTCACTCTTTTAGGATATTATTTATTCGTTTAAGTAGACACACACACACACACACACACACACACACACACACACACACGCACACACTAAAACACACCTTAGTCGTCTCCTGGTGCACTGCTATTTTTAATATCCGTTGAACAATTTAGTTAACTGGAAAATTTGCAGTATTTGACGAGAGTGCGGCCCGAGCATATGTAAGGCTAAATGTTGTACACTTTCTTTTTCTGATTTTCTGTTGAATTTCATTTATTGACACAACACAACACAAATTGTTAAATATTTAATTTACTGGAAAATTATCTGCACACGTTTCGATATGCATCTCAAGAGATTAGTCTGGATGCGTATATGTATATATATATATATGTATGCGTTAGTATGCAGGATTCTGTGCAAAGTTAAGTGACATATGCATGCATGCATTAATTTGTTGTCATGCCTTGTGTTCTGTTGATCATTATTAACACCAATATGTATATATCCTTTCTCTCTCACGCTCCCACACACACACACGCACACATACACACACACTCATACACTCATATGCGTATTATATGAATTTAAATGTTAATTAAATATGACACAAAGGCATTCCTGTCGTCGGTCTCCTCACTTACGTAGATAGATATTCATAGACGTCCACAGTTATATGCAAGTATTCGGTTAAATGTCACATTAAGAAGCAAATGTACAAAATCTACAAATTGCTAGACTTAAAACATCACAATGTGTCATCGAGATTATGTTGAATAAAGTGTCACATCTAATGTAAACGTGTTGAAAATATCTTATCTTTATATACATGACTACATATGTACATAAGCATATCTACATATAGATAAGCATTTATATATATATTTAAATTTTTAATTAATTTAACTAATTATGCATTTTAACAGCAGCTGCAAAAGCAGATTTGCCTTCTTATCCAGTAAACACAGTAAATACGTCTCTAGAGAGAATTTACTTTGCATATGTTTATTAGAATTGCTGCGTCTATTATCTTATGGAATTTGAAAATTTCAGATAAACAAAAGAACTAAATTTCTTTCTTTCACTCTTTGCGCTTCCAATGCTTTTTGTCCATTTACTTTTTTTTTTTTTTATTAACAAATTTTTTTTTTTGGCGTGTAGCGTTTTTTCAAACTGGATGTGTATTTTTGCTATACACGCTTGTGTGCATAGGTTTAGATTTTGCTTTTATGCTTTGTGCCATCATTTTTGCTGCTTTTTATAACATGATGTGTATTACATTGAGTGGTAGACAAATAATCGTTAAAAAAAAAAAAATTCGAAAAATTTATATTTGGTTTGTACCGAATCAATTAATACTATATTCTCGTAACAGTTATCCTCCTAGCTTCCTTATATATATTTATGGCATCTTGAATGTTATTTTATTACCAAAGTACAGTGAGTACAGAAGATTTGCATGACAGGAGACGAATGTTTCAAATCGCGCTCTCTTAATTTTTTTTTCATATAAAACTTACAGTTGGTTTTTTGAATTCTTGAAAGGACAATAAGTCATTAATTCATGCTCTTAAGCCTTCGAACGGTGGCTGATCATAAGTCTATGATAAATGCATCAACTTCGACGTTAAATCAAGTGGATGGTAGTTAAACTGACAAGCAAACGTACGAATGAATGGAAAACTTGATAGACGGGAGAACGGACAGACGAATGAACAATTGGAAAGATCAACCGGGAGATGAATGAACGGATTAGTACATAGGAAGATAAGACAAAAAGTGGTCGGACAGACGAATGAACAATTGGAGAGATCCACCGTCAGACGAATGAAGGCGTTAGGCCATAGGGAGATAAGGCAAAAGGTGGACGGACGGACGAATAAAGGGATTAATACATAGGGAGATAAGGCTGAAGGCCGACGGACAACTGGATGAAGAGACGAAATTTATAAAGAAACGAGCGGACAAAGAACTGAATTAAAAAAATGGTCAAATAAAAGAATGAACAAATAGTGAAAGACACCTATATGTGGGCAAAGAGACCGGAGGATGAATGAATAAAATATGATGGACTGAGTAAAATCATCAAATCATAACGAAACAGCACACTGGTAGGGAATATGTTTAGCTTATGAAACGCCTTTCAGGGTGTTACGAATTGCATGCTTGGTGTTTACTATAAAAATTTGAAAAAATCAAAAAATATTGAATACTAAAAAAAAAACCTTTTCTATGCGATACACTGAGACGAGAAAACTTCATTCGATTCATTCTTTATTCGTCGACTCCACAAAACAAACAACAACAAGGACGTTTGAAGACATTTTCGAGAGACTGTGAAAATCTCAAAAGATAAGTCGTCCCCTTGTAATCGAGTATCGAGTCATTTTGTTTGATAAATAAAATTTTCTACAATGCGACCTTGAACTTTGCACCTCTGCACCTTGAACTTTGAAATGAATAGTAAATATTTTCAACCGAAGAATTAAAAAAAATATCCATAAATTCTTCAATCTGTAGAAGCTTTAGTAATATTTCTAAATGGAAAAAACCAAAAAGTTAGACTGTAAGCAGCTGCCTATTAACGCCTTTATAAAGCATTCTAAAATCATCGCAATCACGAAATTCTTCACGTGCAGTAGTAGTTCGAGAACAACGCTGTGGATTTTCTTGTGTAGATTAACACAAGGGTGAGTTTTTGTATGGTGCATTTTAGTCTGCGAGTATGTGCGAGAGTGAGAGTGAGAGACACTGTATAAATACCACTTTTGTATAAACATCAGGTGTGTTTTCATTTAATTTGTGAAAAATGTTTGTCTTCAAAGAAACAACAGGAATATACCATGAAATGTGTATGCAAGAACAAAACGATATGAGCTACACACGTTTACAAAACATGAACTCTACGTATGCGAAAATGTGTTTGCGAAAATGTGTTGCGCATGTAAGACTAGCATTTATTTTCCATAAACGTATGCATATCCGTATCCGAATAAAAAGTTAAATAAATCAGAATCAGAAGAGTTAACAAGAAAAGTAACATAAACGAACATGTGTGAGAAGCAACCACACAAACACACACCACTGTAGCAGCATAGTATGTTTATTATATTGATTCTTTTTTAATGGACTTGTTTATAATTTAAATAAATCCTTATGAAAATAAATAAATTTTATTAATCGCATTAAATTGAATGTTGTTTCAAAAACAACTTAATTTCATGTCAAATGGAAAAATTGTATTTAATTTAATTCAATTCTTTATTGTTCATCATCTTACCTTTTATGGAAGATATGTAGGGACTGGTATTAATCCTCGTCTACAGGAGCGACATAAAGTGTTGAAATATTTGGCTTATGAGATGTGGGATCTTTTTCTCTGTGGGCATTGAGGTCATAAATTGCGGGCATTTTGGTTTATGCATTAATAAGGTTAAAGCTATGTCTGTCCCTACTTCTTTCTGTCTGCAGCTTATTTGGCAAACATTTACGGCTGCTAAAATCGATGCAAAGGTAGTTTCATGAAACTTTTTTTTCCTTTTGTGCGACAGATCGGTTTGCGATGCGATATCCATAAATTCGTTAGCCATAGATTAGATGCTCATAGAAGGCAGTAACCTAAAATTCTATGCAAATAAATCGAAGATCCACATAAAAGTTCGGTCTAAAAGTGATCTTGATAAAATGGGCTAAATATTCTTGCAGTTTTTATAAAGGACTTGGCCCACATTGAATAAAAATTTATCTGCTTTTCTCGTCAAGGCAATGACTGTGCAGGATAATATGCATTTGTGTTTATGTTTTTTGCACATGGAAGCCATCGTAATACGAGAATATTGGTTTGTTTTCAAAATTGCAGAGATTTTTAAGCAGTTATGCTGACTGAGTACCAGTTGTTTGCTGCATGGTACTCTACGTGGCTTTTTGTTATCTCAATGCAATTTCAAATTCTTACATCTACAATTAGATTTTTGATGAACGTCGTTCCTTGTGAGAGTACGTACGAAGAGATTTTTTTAGAATCATTTATATAAATGGAAGGCTTGGTCTAAATCAAACGATGAATCAATGGCTAGTGAACACAATAGATGACGTTGCTTATCATATTACGTCGAATGTTGTCAAGCTGACATATATTGCGGCTATTGCGCGAACCTTGACCGTCCCTCCTTAAAAAACCTTCACAATGCAATCGCTTACAAAGAGGTGTGTGAAGGTTTCGGTGAACTGAATTGCGGCAAAAACGAAACAATATAAATTTTAGTGATTTAAGTTAAGGCTACAACTTTGTTTAAATAATCATTCACTAATATACACTCCAGGTATGCAAACGAATTCGACTTAAGTTAACATTTCTTTTTCTTTTTGGCTTATTTTCCAATGAGTTAAACAAATATTTATTCAATACATTGATGTTTTTTTGCCAAACGCTTTTGATTTGTTGACTTCAAAGCCATAAATCTCCTATAGTTTTATGACAGCTCTGTCTCTCTCTCCATGGTGCAAAAGTGCAACGTTTATAGAAAAATGTTGAAAAAGGGAACATCATTTAACATTTCGAACTATTATTGATTGAAAGGACATTTTCCATGTTTCGTAAATTGTGAATTTTTTACTTATCTATTAAATTTTTATTTAAAAAAACAATCTTTTTTCTCGCATTTTCAATGAAACTAATATTGTATCTCGAATATTGACAATTTATGTTTTCACAAAGAAAAATGAAAAAAAAACATTTTGATAATATTGAATGGGTGATGGATGGTTGGTGTGTTAGGGAAACATGAACAAATATTTTTGATAAATTTTCTTCGAAATTTTAATTAATTCAATATTTCGGCAAATAATTTAGAAAATTGTTTTTAAAACAACTTTTGTTCGATTCAATTTTTCGGAAAATCTTTTATTTTCACATAATAGCATTCTGGGGGAAAAATGGTTTATCTAGGCTGAGCGATAGAGGTGGTAAGTAGACCTAAATGCACGATATGTTTATCTGCGAAAGTGAATTCCATGTTGACAAACTGTTTGCCGAATTAGATAAACATTTTATTCGAAGGAGCCGCCTTATCTCTGAACTTCGATATTCAATCTTTCAAGATGTTTAATACCAGCAAAACTGTGCCCATAAATTTGGGTAACAAATTTCCTTGCAAGTATAGATTACGCCGTCAGAGATCACTTTTAGCAAATACGAACTTAATCAAATATAATGCTTAACGGGCAACATTCTCTACGTGAACAATAATCTTTTCCTTGCTTTGAAACGTCATTTAAAAAAAAAGAAGAAGCAATCAAGTTAAAGTCATTCAAAACACCTTAAAAATTGTCATTTGAAGATATCATAAGCCATTACTCATCGTAATCATTTTATCATTAAAGAGAAATATAATGCTTCACCATGTTGGTCCAATTTATTGGACGCACAGTTTAACCCCATTTATTAAGTGAAAGACAACGGCTTGAGACGAACCTAAATACACTTTATAGAATTTTTTCTTTTGACAGGACAATAATAAATATTTTCGCTCTTTTGTTTTGCCATATTTTGTTGTTGGACGGCATTCTAATAAAAAAATTTCAGCTAAATTTCATTGTAGCAGAAGCTATTAAATAAATCTCTAGTGTAAGTGCGATAAACATAAATGAAAATAAATTTGAAAACTTTTCCCAATATTTCAAATTTTGTAACTGCTGCTCTTTCCTATACATTTTGAATAGTAAAAAAAAAAAAAAAACCAGTTGCTGGATTATTTAAAGACCGTTTTGGAATTTCACGCATCAAAGTGTTGCGAAAGGATTGCAAAATGGGAGCGTTGCTGATCGGATCGCAAAGCATAGTATATCCTTCTCCTTTGGCGACTGGTGTGGGTGGGTGGGGGAGTGGGCGAGCATAAAAATATCATTAGAGACAACTTGTGTTGTTGCCCCATTTTTTATATACATATTTACGTTTATTCTTTGTTCTCATATCGTTGTTAGGTAGGAAGACAACACTACTATGCAACGTTGTTATATAATGTAATATCTTTGGTTAATGTTCTATCATTATTTTGGCATTTTGACACCCCATCAATGGTATATCCACGTCTGCAATGCTTTATGGAATAGTAGTTGAATACCTTAAGGCCATTAAAATGTGATCATATTTTTCTGTTGCTTTATGTATTCCATTGTTACTTGTGGAATGTACTTTTCTCTTTTTTTTCTTTATTTTTAGTAAAAAACATTTCTTTCTTATGTAAATGTTTTTTTTAAAAGATGTATTGATAGTAAGGGTTTTTTTTTTTTAAATTGAAAATTTTTTTACCTTTAATTTAAGGCAAAGTTATAGTAGTTACTCTCTTATAATAATAATAATAATCTAAAGCAAAGATTGTAAAAAACAACATTTTAACATGCAAGTACTCGTCTTCTGCTGTACAAATTAAAACTTTGCTACATACATAGTCATCCTTTTGTGAAAAATTATTAACTATTAAGGGATTATCAAGCAAAAAATTTATTTTGGTAAAATATTCCTCCCGGCGCACCACGCCCACTTAATCTACTATTTCCCACAACTATTTAATACTACAAACAAATTTATTTTATTTTTCGGTTTTGCTGATTGATTAACAATAACTGAGCTTATCTTCCGCGCAATGCGACGGCATGTGACTGGTATGAAATAATTTTTATTTAATAATACATACGCGTTAATACACAAAGCACCTAATAGGTATCGCTATTTAGGAAACTAAATTTTCAACAGTAAATATAAAAAGGCAAACTTCTGTCAAAAAGGTAACAAAAAAGCTTAAGGATTTGGGCACAGCTCGTGGAAAAACAAATATATGAAAAATTAATATATAGGTTATGGGAAACACAGAGCCTATCTAAACCAACTGCAGAGTACCTTAATTCCAATATCATTTGCAAAAATATTTAATTATTATTCTTACTTTCTTTCTAAGGTCAAAAGAAATATGTTTGCTAAAAACAAAACCCCTGCAAGTCAGTAAATGCCGATTGTTTCCTTCGTCGTATCCAATGAAACATTTCACCTGCCCTCTTAAACATAAAACCCCACGTCTACGCATTATTGAAAATTGTTAAATTATTACTAGTCAAGGTACTGCGACCCGAAAATTATATCAAATTACTTTCGAACTAACACCATTTTACGAGCATAATGTTAATTGGATAACGATTAAGGATACCGATTAAGTTAAAGGTTATTTTGCTTATGGACACAAGAAACAAAAAAAAAAAAAAGAAATGACTAAGTAATACAACAAAGATACTATTTGGCCTTTTTACTTCTTTTTCTTCTTCGCTTTTGTCTGCAAAGGTTAAGGTTAAGAGTTTGAATACATTTTTATAAGATTTTAAAACTTGGTTATATATATATATATATATATATATAGTGTTAGAGGGGAGGCAACTCCGTTAAATAGGAAAAACGAAAGAGAAAAAAAGGTAATTCGGAAAACCTTAAAATGAAAAGAATAATAATATAAAAAAAGTTACTCAATAGCAAGGCCAAAAATTGGGAACCCCTTTTTAGAGAAAATTCTCCCGATCAAAATCAACTATGTAATAAACAAGATCATAGCTTGTTAGTGTTGCTCTCTTTCTTAAACCTTTCTCACAATGAGAGACTGAGGCTGAAAAATTACTGAACACATAAGTCTTCTAAGATACAAGCCATTCGGCTCTTAATGATCAGTTCGCTTGCATTAGTTATTGTTGATAACAACGTACGTTGCCGTGAATCGACGAGTATTGAGCTCGGTGTGTTAACGGTATTCCGGCTACAATAGTAGACAGATGGATAGACGAAGAACGGACAGACATATAGGCGAACGCCTATAGCAAAATCGATTCAGGCACAAGTGTATTTGCGCATTTCTTTCAAAAGGGAATGATAAAATTCGCATTCGCCCAAATAGACGAACGGATAGACAGATTAATATCAATATGGTACAAGAAAATGAATTAAAAAAACTGTTCATCGTTAAGAGCACAAAAATTGCCTGAAGCAATTATTAGGAAAATGTAATAATTATATCAATAGAAAATAAAAAACTACACCTGTGCTCACCTTGTAATGCATGCTTCGTTCTAGTTTAATGTTTAGATTTTAATGTGCAACGGCAATCAGAAAATTTTGTGGAACAGTGGAGTAGTGTTGTGTGACACTACAGTAACATGAACTTGTATTACTTTGAAGATTTGGTATAAGCTTTCCAAACAACAAAGCAAAAATTAATGTTTTATTTAATAAAAAAGAAAATCTTGCGTTTGCGATGATAATAAGGTCATCAGTTCTATGATTTCCATATACGACAATGAAATTGTGCGGTTGCTGTCCATAAATTTTAAGAGGATTTTCATATTTGCATTCAATATTGTACGTACGTTGTCGTCTCCTTTCCGGGGATATTAGTGCCACTAACTCATGTCCCTGCATGCACGCACGCCTAAGCGATCGTAATTATAATGAGCTTAGAGGTAATTATGCATATGTTTATGTGCTTACGTTTAGATGATTGTGTGAAGGATAAGTTTTTTTTTTTTTTCTTTGTCAAGTCTTTTGAGATGCGCTTCATATGTATGTTCTGTGCGAAAACGTGTCGAAAGAATATAAAAAATGTTTTAAATGAATTCTGGAAAATCTTTTGTTAAAAATTTTCCAAATTAAATCTCTTTTCGCACCTCATTTCGTTAAAAGTTTTCCTAAGCAGTGCATAATTGAATTTTTGAATAAAAAATTTTTCTTCTTTTTTTTCGAATATATGAAGAGTGGCGTACAAGCTTATCACAAGTTCTTACGACTAGATTTGTCAAAACCATAGAATTGCAAACACAAGAAAAAAAAAAAGAAAGAAAAAACTCTTTCTTAACAACAACCTTTTCGTCAACATTTTTCTAAATATTTATTTTCAAAGGCGAACATTAGTGACAATTGCCTTAATGTTACAAAACCCGACAAGATCCCGTAGATGTCTTTTACGCATTTCGCGTGTACGCCAATTAGAGTAAGTCATTTGGAAGCAACCGTAGCATTTTATGTTTGTGTATATGTCGCCAGTGTGCTGCGTATAGGTATGTTTGGTGCTGTTTCCCCAACAACTGATTGTGTGATAAATGCAAAATACTTTTTTATGCTTTCTGTGAGTTGTCTGTTTTTTCTTTTTTTGCTTGCTTTCTTTTATGAGGCATGTATTAAGTTTATTTCAAGTTTTTTTTTTTTTTTTTTTATTCATTTTTAAAGAAAGGGTTGCTTTTCTACTGTGCAGCTTGTCGCGTTTATTTAGCATTTAGAAAACTGTTGCTTGCTGCAGAACCACTTAAGACAAATTGCGGGTAACAAGCATCATTCAACACAGGGTAAAATATAATAGAAAAAAAAAAAAAAGAAAAAAAGAATTGGAAAATATATTTTGCAAGTCCTTCAGTAAGAAAATAATATAAAAGAAAAACTTTTGGTTTACCTCACGGCGAAATTTTGATCAAGTTAAAAAAATAATGAGCTTTGGAAAAAGAGATGGTCGGTCTTAGTCTAAGTGTTAGTTCGCACGTATAGGTGCGAGTTGCATAAAGGGCCTGCCGATGACCTCATACGAATATCGATTAGCTTTCTATTAACTAAATCGCTTAGCAGATGAAGTGAGTCACCGAATGTAGAAGAAAGTGTGGTGACGACTGAGAAACTTGTGGTATTACTGGCAATCTAAAGTAGCAGCAATCCAGTAAACATTCATGGGGGAGAAAATATCAACGCGGAATTGTAAGCAGCAGGTACATGAAGGTAAAGAATAAAGAGAAGATTTTATGGGCCTTTTTTGCATCTTGCATCATCTATTGCAAGATCTTAAGAGAGTCAAATACCAAAGGAAGAGCCATCTAACGGGAATTTTCCGAAAATACACCAATAATTAATGGCAGTTCCCCGAGTCCCCACAAAAAGCTTTGTATTGCAGTCATGCTGGTGGACATACCCAACATTTTCGAACAGATTTCCTTACGTAGTGCATCCCTAATCTCAAGCAGACTTGTTTCATCTCCCATGTGTTACGTTTTTCATTGAGAGCGCCGTTAATCGATGTCACTTGCGCTTGTTAAGACAAACCATACATTAAGAGTTTTCGTCACCTCTTCACTTGCCTTTAAAAGTGTGATTCCAACTAGTCACAGAGAACCGGTACTGACCCAAATCGTTTTGAAATAAAATCCCTATGCACTTTTTCATCATTTTGCATGCCATTCGCCCGCGCAAATGCACACCGTTTCTTCTTCTTCTTATTGACGTGAAACTATTCTAAGGTCTTTATACCGATTCCTTGCCAGAGATTCAAATTTTTTCTTTTGGGACGTTGGGGACATTGTTAACGACTTCAAATATTATCGGATCGACCGACAGATAAGAAAAGAACAGGTTTGATATTCCATTACTGAAACAGATTGTAAATTGCGAAAGTGAACGCTCCTCACAAAACTGAAATGTGAAACGATATGAGAAAGCGCTTGCTATCTGTTATAAATACTAATAGAGTTCTCGCAGCGAATTCAAAGGGAATTCAGAAGATCAAGAACTGTAAAGTGTTCGATTTTATATGATTCTAGGAACAACGAACGGCCATTTACAGCGAATAGGTCTCGCCCTAATAGTCGATTCCTCTTATAATCGAAATATGATTGAAATGGAAAAACAGTGTGCAAAGTTTTTTTCAAGAATACGCGCAATATTTTCTTTCACCCCTCCACTTGTTTGTACCTTTCTTTGTCGTCCTACACACAATAAATGAATGGGAATAGCATTTGATATCAACTTCAGCATAAGTGCTCCATTCGCTGATAATAATCGCAATAACTAAAGCCAGCCTTTGCCCTGATTTTAGCTTATCCTGCCCCCTACCCTTTTGTAGGCGAATTTTTTCTGCTAGCAATGAAGTAGGATTGAAAAGTTTTCGATTTCCTTACTTTTTATTTTCCATCGGTACTTAAGAAGATTCAAGTATTTCACGCTAAATTCTCTTCTTAATGTTCCTTCAATTTTCCAGAAATCTTTGAATAATTTTCTTCCTCCCATCCTTCTTAACTAACTAATGCTTTAAGTGGTGTAGCTATGTGTTTGGTTCGTTGTTGTTGTTAGCAAATAAACTGACTGTTTTCTGTGAATGTTACCGAAACTCTTTGCGACGTAAGATTTGCAATTAAAGGCATAAAACCGATATATTCTTGACAAGGTTTTACTTTTATGCTTTTTCCCGTTGCTTTTTAACGCTTATTTGCTGGTATATTCATCAACTTGTTTAATAATTCATCACAAAAATCCTTGCATTTCATTTACATAATATTAGCTGAATATATGTATAGCTGAGCTTAGCTCTTTGAATTGATATCAATTTACACCTTCAACAACATTCAAAACACAAAAATCTTTACGTAGCTTTGTCGAAAGCTCTTAAAAGTCAATCTAATGCTTTTTGCCTTTTGATGATATCTTATGGCATTATGCCATTTAAACTTGATTCTAGAGCAGACTTTTAATAGTCTTTGCATTCACACCCTACATATGGCATATTTAGTTTATTGTATTTTTTTTACTGAATATTCAATATACATGAGAAGGAGTGTAGTGTAGTCTTCTCAGAAGTATCCGACTATGGTAAGTGTAAAGCAAACGAAAAATTTGAAAAAAATTTCTACGTCTTGCAACGTAATCTCTTTTTATCTCGCGATACCCTTTTGCCAGGATTAGCCAACAGTTTCGGTGTACTTTCCAAAGCGACAAATGTCGGGCTCAAAGTAACCATCGATCCATTTGCTTAATGTGCATAAATCTTCTATCACCCGAGAAAAGATCTTTCCAAGTTTGAAATGAGAAAATAATCCAAGGATCTAAAACTCGAAAGTAGGATGCGCGTAAGCAAGCAGTTCGAACTTAGTTTAGGTTTTGAATTAGACGCTCGCGTTTATACTATATCCGCTTACCGCCTGAACTGATTGTATGCCTTAATGCAACGCAGCCTTCCTTTATTGGTGTACTTTATCTATCAATCATTCTTAAATTCAATCAAAAAAAATTACACCAAGCGCTCCAAAAGAACCTGACGTCACCTGATAAACTTGTCCTCGACTTTTTCTTTCCTTTTGGCCTTTCGCCTCTCAACTACGAAAAAAAGAAAGAAAAGGTGTTTCCGGCAGCATCCGTGATTGTGACAAATCCAAATTTTCCCTCTTCTTCCGTTGTTGTCCCGTTGTCCTTTCTCTTTAGCTAAGATGAATGATGGTAGCATGTTTCAACCATGGTTATGGATCAACGCAAAAACTCCGCTTTATTGCTTTGAAAAACTCGACTAAAACTTTGCCATGATAGTGTTTCTATTTCCTTGCCGGCGAAGACATGTACAATTTCCTCATGTTCAACATTTTTGACGAAACACAATATACAACGATTTTGTAATTTCTGCTAACTGGCCTAGCAGCGAGACAATCAGTCGGCAGTAACCCTATAGCAACATTTCACCATTACAGCAGCAGGAGCTTCAAAACAAAGAGCATAAGGACAGGCCTCTGCTTAGTTACATGAGAAGATGCACATTTGAAAAGTTATGTTCAAGTCAAGTCAACCAATCCATAAAAGAACTAATTTGATTATGTCTCTCAGAGCGGCTACTAAGCTTATTGTCAGCTAATTAATTACAACAATAGCTTCATTAACTCTAATATATTGCAAAATATATTAACTTCAGTCGGTCGGTCGGTGTTCAAACTGCAAATCGGTATTAGTGTAGAAGGCAAGCTGGACAGACCTTCAGGATAATTCAGATGCACAGATATTTATTTATTATTCAGACAAGTAAGAGAAATAGAGGCAGGAAAGTGAAGGAAGTGAATGAAGAGAAAATAAGATCGCATTTGGGCAAAGTTTTGTGACTACGATAATGGAGGAAAGCAATACAAATTTTGATCAACTCAACATGAACTCATTCGGTAGAGTTACACTTTCACAAAGTAATTTACATTTTCTCGTATATACAACTATGGTGTAGTCAATTGATTGATTGAGTGGCTCAATGTCCGCTAGCACAAAAAAACTAATAAAAAAACTAATAAATAATATATTAGCATGTTGTCGCACTTTCTTTCTCTATTTTGATGTTCGCTTATTTGTTTAGGGTTAAGTGTTTGCGAAATGCTTTCAGGGCAAAGAGCGACCAGATGTATGTGAGCCATCGACACAAAATCGATTAACGTTGCTTACAACTTATTTGCATAAGCAAATTTGCTTATAATTAGCCGTTGACGTTATGGTCGCATACGATGTTAACACATCACAGCTTCTTCAGCACACCTGGTGCTCTCATTACACCATCGGCAAGATGCGTTCGCTCGCTTTGATCAATCAGGAGTTGCGCATTTCCTTACATACACATCATATTTTAAGAAATTTTAAGAACAATAAGAAGAAGAATATTTAGATCCTTAACATATAAAACACCCATCATTTTTTATTAAATGCAAACAAATTTTTTTTAAGGCAAATTTTCAAAAATAGCAACAAACTATATATCTTATGGTATTAAATATATTAACTATATGCTTAAGTCCCTTTTCATTACTTTAATAATAACGTCTGCCGTCAGCTCAGAAATTTGAAGGCGTCGCTAAGAATAAATTCTGTGTGCAAAGAAGCAAATGTTGCCACCGTAAAAGTAAACAAACAAACAAATATAAAAGCATTTTGTTTAAAGTTTTGTTTACCTTTGCGATTTGGTCAACACGACGTACTTCTTCTTCAACAGACACGACTGGTAAAACGCTGTGAAGACTGGAAAAAGGAATCACATCAGAGAAACTGTGTTCTTTTTTCTTCCATAGAAGGATTCAATAAAAAGTTCTTCGTCGCTCACACATATCTACATGAGAATTTTATGTTTGCTTTAAAACTTTTGCTTAAGAAAATCGCGAAAATAAATATTGAACATTTTCTAATTCTAAAATCAACAGAAACGAAGAAGGATAAAACAAAGACATTTTTACTTGTTGCACATTGCTCTGGAACGGGGGATATATGTATGAAGCAAACATGCAAGCATCTCTTCCTTCGTACGAAAGTATGGAGGAGTTTTATGTTATATGGCAAGTAATAGGTTTCTAAGAACACATATGAGATTTCCTTTTTAAAGCCATTCATATTCTTTTTGTTGTTATCATCATCGAAAAAAGCAGGTTAACTTATTCAACAGTTTTGTGACGCTTAAAGAGACACCCTTCAAAGACACCACAATTTGTACGCGCAACAATCAGAGGGTCTTTTACCTTTCCATCCTATAGTTGGTAAGAAGAAACAGCATCAAAACTTAGTCATGATCTTGAGACAGAATTTAACAAAAATTAATTTATGCTTGTAATGCTTTCCGGTAAATGTTGAACAACTGAGAAATATCTAATAAGATACTTATCAGTTCACATGCAAGCAAGCACATGGGATTTTTTTTATAGATGATTGTAGGGTTAATTTACTCACGTAGTTCAAATGACATCTACCATGGCTTTGTAAGTTACGCAAAAACGGATGAAAGATTTCGGCGTTTTATCGAATCTTTCATACACACACAGATTTGATGTCTCCCGTGTGAGAAGCAAGATGTCAGACGTGTTATGTACGAAGGTTCCCCGATTTCCTGCTGATCAAACCCTCTCTGTTCTGTTTAGCGACCTGCAGAATTTTAACGCCAAAAATCTACAAGAGAGACGACTTATTGGCGAAAATAATTGAAAATTAATTCGTATTGAGAGAGATCTTCTGTTAATTTTTAAGTGCAGGGAAAATTGGGATTTCTCTCTTTCTCTCCCACCCTGTCTGCCTCTCTCTCTTTCTGTCTTTCTTTCTCTTTCTTTGTCACATTGTAGAAGTGTTTGATCGAAATCAGAGGTCATCACTGACAGACATCGTGTCAGATTCTTAGTTGAATAAAGTAATCCGTGATAGTTTTTAAAAAATTCGTCCTCGACTGAATGTAACAAATCTCTTATTTTATTTCGTTTTTACTGTCTGTTCGGGGCCCCGTACGTATGTATGCTTTCAGCTGTTATCGCTTTTATTTTTTGTTTTTTCTTTTCCTACGAATATATATATACTTGGAAAGTGTTGCATAGTAGAGTAGCATTATAGTTTTCTTTTCATGTATGTACGAGCATGGTTTAAGCTTGTTGCTTACTTTGTTTCAGTTTTTCTTATTTCGTGCTCAAATGTTATGCTGTACTTACTACTTACAAATATCGGAAAATGTGCTTTACCGAACGTAGCAACTTGGATGTGTATGTTTGTTTTCTTATTTGTGTTATATTGAGAAAAAAAAGTTTTTAAAGTTTAACGAATCTTATGGGAAAGAAAGTAATCTTTCAACAACAACATTAGCGTTAGTAAAATTGTCTGATATATATATATATATATATATGTATATATATATGCACTTATATATATGAATATACACATAATTATATGCATATGTAAAAGGCAGAGAAACTGATTAATGTTCAAATTTTATGAAATATTTTCGACATGATTTTCAATTTTTTTTTCGGAAAAATCATTCGTTTTATTACTATTATTAAGCTCGTTAAATACAAATGGATTTTCAAGTATTAAGAGAATTTTGAAGCAGTTTAAGTACCGACAGACATCATCTTGAAATACTTTTTTCACATTTCTAACACAAGCAGCTATGATTTAATAACAGATCCGTGCAAACGTACACACCCCGTACAAAACCCAATTTCACGTTTCGAGGTCTACATCGTCACATTTCACACAAATTAATCAGTCAGTCATTGAAGTCAGTAAACAACATATCCCCGCAACATAAACGAATTTAATTTTTTCGTTTCTCTATAGACTTCACTGGAAATATTAGTATAATGAATCTGCTAAATATGGGAAGAAAATAATTTTTATTTAGATGGTTTTAGGGCGTTACGCCTACTATCTTCCTATGAGAACAGGTTTAAAAATCTCCTTTATGAGATAATAATGCTACCTGATTGTCTACCTTTTACTTTTAAAGGTACATCGTGAAAATGTATATTTGCCAAGCAAATATTTTGTGTCTTTTATCGACAATCAATAGGAAAAGGGCTAAAGAAATGAAAAAAAAAGTACTAAAAAATTAGTTCATTATACTCATGCTCTCTACACATAATAACATACTCGAAAAAAACATCGAGTTCTTATTTTGAACAAAGAGAGGAGGGGAGCATGTAAGTGTATGTCAAAGTTTGTTTTTCTATTATATGTGATTCTATTAGATAAAGTTTACCTTTCTACTTCCTTTCAAAAATACCATTAAATAATAATAAACGCACACATAGCACTCATACACCTTTATTGCTATTGATGAACTCACCCCCCGCCCCCCCCAATTTATGGCTGTGTAGAAATGATGTGTCGTGTACTTTAGAAATTTGGATTACGGGTATTGGTTTATAATAGAATTCAGTTATTACAAAGTCAAATACCTGCACATTTGTCTTTGTGTAATAATTCCCTTGCAGCAGCATACCAACAACAAATATCTATTATTTTATATATAATGGCTAAGTACTGCTAACAATCAAACAAAAGATGAAGAGAAGAAGAAGCTTTAGCCTTGGTTTTTTTTTTTTTTTTTTTTTTCCTTTTTTGGGATAACACAAAGATAAACATACTTCCCTTTGTAAAGTTTAACGTTTCGGAATTTTAGTTAAAATTGAAAGCTAAAACAATGACTTGTGGCCAAATCTATTCAATGGATTTTTTCTGAGGGAACAAAAATTGTGTAACTTCAGCTAAAAAAAAAGTAGTATTTTGCGACCATCTCTTTGCTTTGAAAAACTTTTAAGATGAATAGCAATTAGAATGAACAAAGAAATCTTTTCATTATTCGTTGATCTGGTGTGCCTTCTAACACATTACTCATTTGTGGCAACACTGTTTTCGGACAGAAATTGTGCAAAAATAATATGGGTCTGACATATTCCGATCCATAGTTCTACTACAAGTTACAGTGGTTTTAGGCTCGTTTTTGGCTACCTTTGGATGGTTTTCGCCGGCTGTTGTCGGTTGGACAGTTCAATATTTGCTTTCCATGAGAACCCACCCCGTCTAGGTTTTTGATATTTTATGACAAAAATAAACTGACAATCGTTTTAGGTGAAGTGCTTTAGAGTTTATAGAGCAGGTCTTGCGCTTAATTATAGTATTTCGTCTTGTGTTTTTGCTATTACCCTAATTACATTACTTCATTTTACGTCCTTTTTTTGTACCACAAACTGGGCGACAAAGTACAAATTTAGGGTAACATGACAACAAATCCTTTCTTCGAAAAACATTTTGAGGCGAATCGACCAAAGCATGAATTCAATTTATTTGCAACGGTTTTGGGTGCCAACAGCGTCATCCCTGCTATTGGGGGGATATGTGTAACAAAGAAACATTTATCATGAAAAAGTGTTTCTGCAATTCAGTTGCATTCGGGTCTCTAAACTATAATTACCTAATCTTGGCGGAAATTTGCATTTACAAGGCTCCAGGAAAGTTGGAAGGGTGAAGAAAACGTGTTGCCGCTACTCTATTACGAACTATACTACTTTTGCCAATCTAAAATTTAATGCAAATACCTATTTGAGCATTTCAATGTTTCATGCAAAAGTGGTTCATCTGGCCGATCCTATAAAAACATAAACAATACAAAAGGCAAACGCCCCCAATATATGAAAAAATTATAGAAAGTAATTCTTCTGTTTACAAGGACTGTTAATATTTACGTCAGATACCAGGACAAATCTTAGGAAACTGTGGTGGTGGAAGACCCAAAAACGTACGTTAATTTGCCTTTGTCTGAAAACAACACTCCTACCACCGGATTGCTCCGGAAACAATACATTTTGTGTTGTACCGCATTTTCGAGCAAAAACATTCCCACTACTACTTCTTTTCGAATGGACAATGGATTAAATAAATAAAGAGAGAAAATCATTTATAAAAATAAATCATTCTAGAAGTCGCCCTAGGCAATGAATGGCCTTTTTTTGTTGTTTCACTAACTATTCTAAAATTTCTATTCATTCTGTTCCCATATATCCATAAAATTTCTTATTTCTTTTATTGGCTACTACAACTAAGCCTTAACAGATACTATTTACTATATTCACTCATTCTCTTTTCTCTGCTTGTAGTGTTTTCTTTCTGCACTCAACAGAATAATTTGCCTATTGTGTCAGTAAATTTTGTCAGTCGGTACAAAGCATTTTTTTTTTTTTATTATGACTGCATTGATGGCGGTATATGGACGGACTGTGACTTTACTAGGTTAGGGTATAATAGAAATGTTACCGATATCGGGGAAACTTAATTATTTGGTATAGGGCTCGTAACTTGATGCGTATCGTATGCTGCAACAAATACATCTCACTTGTCGACTCTTCTACTCTCCAATCCATTTTCAGACAAAGAAAATATTTTAGCAGAGTTTTCCGAAAGTAAATGTGGAAAATTTCAGCCTTCTAACTTTCATAATTTCTGAGTAGCCAGCAAAAACGCACAAATTTTTTACTTAGATAATCATTCAATTGCGAGCGTGTACCCAGACCAGACCCGTTTTCAATGCCAACTTGCATGTGAAAACTTCTAATGTTTCTACGGAAGTTTAAGTCTCGATACCTTACTTTTTGGGACCATGCGAGTGAGCAACACACACAAAACGGACAGAAATGACTAAATCGATTCATAATTTCACGCTGATACTTTATGATGAAGGCGGCCTCTGAAGCTTCGCGTTTTGACAAAATGAATGCACATATACCTTGCTCTGTGATAGGTGATAGATCTAAAAATACGAATTCGTCTTGGGTTGAAACTGAATCCCCGTAGATTAGATATCCTTGAAAGTATCCATAATAAGATTTTTATAAAAGGCATTCAAAGTTTTGTGCAATGGATTACATAAAATGTTAAAAAGCATGAATTCTAACTGGAAAAGCTTTCATTGCTCCTAACTTCTCCAACTTTTATAACAATTTTAGTTAATAAGCAGGGGAACTGTTACGCTTTTACTTTACAAAAATTCTCTCTTAAATTTCTCTCTCTCTCTCTCTCTCTCTATTTTTAAGTAGTCAACATCTGTTTGCATAGTTTACGTCTTCAACAGTGGAAATGTTAAAGTATGGCCATAACACAAAGCTTTTATTTAACATCGTTTATGCGAACACAATTGCGGTCAATGCTAACATTTCTTGTAATAATTTCGTGTTCGTTTCAACGATAACTGAAACAATTTCTTCCCATCTAATTAAATATAATTAATTAACATAATTGCAAAATTTTCATACGGCATATTCGAGACGGCAAGAAATGTTTAAAGCATTCACTCAAGATAAACAAATAAAGCGAATCGTAAGTCTAAGCAAATCAACGTTAACTTTAAAGGATTAAAGTCAGATAACTATTAGACTGCGATTGGAAACAGACGGTGTGACGATCATAATTCACTAAAGGGGTATGTGGTACATTTGGTCAGGACCAAAATGGAGCTTAGGGTTCGTCTGCAACAGGTGTAGTTTTTACTGCATCCGCTAGCAAAAGTGTGAAGGCGTACTCTGTAATTTTTCTTAAACCTGAAGCGAATGCCGCCTTATTTCATAGTTTAGATTTATGAAATGCTTCGAAGCAGATATGCAAGCTTTTTTGCGCTTGCGCGCTTTACTGCTCTCGCTATACCTAGAGAAATGAAGCATGAAGCAAATCTTTTATAAAATATTGCTTTTTGCATAATTGGCGGGGATTTGAATTTTGATCAAAAAAGGCACACGCGTTCATATTAATAAAAACGCTTTAAATCGTTTAAAATTTGTCGAAAAACTCGTGCGTGCTTCTCTTCGGAATGTGCTTTTAAAGAAATAGTAAAAAATTAGAATAAAAAGAATGGAAATTGCTAGCTGTTTTCGCATTTCCTAACAGACGCTGGCCTGCAACTTTCCAGGACTGATTCAAAGTGTTTTAGGAGCGCTCGGGGGAAAATCTTTTTTTCAGGTTATTTTTATGTGTACCCCAGAGATTTAGATTATTTTTACGTGTCCTCTAAAGCATCAAAGATAATGGAAAAAAAAATTGTTTTTTTCGAAAAATTTGTTGTTCTTTTTAACGCACATAAAAATATAATTTATGCGTAGTTTTGAACATGAAATATTTCAGCACATTTGGTGGTTTAATTATAAAATTATTTATAAACCGTAAAATAATTTCAACATTTTACACCTTTTTAACAATAATTGCATTTTTCCATCTATTTCATTGCCTCTAGTCCTAGCGCGATTGGAGAGAATATCTTGTTCATCATTCCATACTTTAGATTCATTGAATATTTTAATAATGAAATAAAACAATAACTAATAAGTAGTTTCTCACTGCTTTCCACCGCATACAATAATTTATATGATACTGAACTTTTCATTCTGTTAATTAACGATTTTTTTCCGGTTTCCCTACACCGACAGATAATTAAAAATTGAATAAATATTTAAAGTTAATTATTAAAACTCTTTTCACACCTATGGCTGCGGGGACTGCAAATGATTAATAAATATATTCATGAGTACTACATATATTAAAATTTATGTCGATCTACTTACTTACTCTTCGCTATCGGTTGTGCACAAAACCCTAAGAGTAAGCAATTTTTAACATAGAGCTTCCATTACAACGTGTACGTGTATGTGTATGTGTATGTATCTTTTCCTACAGGATAATGTGCAGGAATTTGTTTACATATAAAAATTATGATTTTCAGTTACGTTAAGTAAGCAAAAATTTTTAATTATATTCCAACAACCATACGGCCAATAAGGCACGTATACACACACACATATATAACAGTTAACGCGCGCGCCCTTCTGCCGCAAAAACAATTTCAATCGTTGTAAATTATCAGTGTCGGTATCAATTATAACATTGAACAAACAAAAAACTCTGATATGGTGATATGTTGCGTTTTGCTTTGCTGTGCTGCATGTATGTTACAAATACATTATTCAATTATTTATTATTACTATGTTTATTTATTTATTTATTTTTTATTTTTTTTTCATTGCTAATTATTGTTTCTTTATTATGATTCGCCCACGACCAGCGTACATATATATATAATTTTTGTTTATTGTTATGCAGTTTTATTTGTTTTCCCTCAATGTAAATATTTTTTGCCATTCATTCTTTATTATTATAACAGTTAAAATAGGTGTTGCATTATTTCGGTTTTACATAAAATATAATGTTTTTTTAATGTCTCAAATGTATGGGTAATACTTTCAATGTTATTGTTAAAAATATCGGTTGGTTCTTTTGTTCTATTATTCATTGCTTTTGCAATATAATAACGACGCGACATTAATTATATCATTTAATATCAATATATTCGCATGGCCTCTTATTTACCTTTTTGCATCCCTCACCAAAAGACGCCTCTTGTATATTTAGTTTATCAAAACGTTTGCAACGCGTAGAAGAAAGCTTCGGAGACCCCACAATGTGTATATATACTGTTGGTCATTATCAAGTTCTGAACATGTCCGTCTCTGCAATGTCTATTATAAACATTCTCCCAGGCGCAAACACAATGTTGTCGGCTTCAAATTTGCAGAAACATTGGACGCAGGTATTGAAAATCGGCTAAATCGAACATAAGGACACAGTACCACGTAAACTGGGAATACCTTTATTTTTCAAAAGGTTAAAAAGTAGGTGTTTGCTCATCACTACTCATAAACTAAAGCAAATAAATATACAACAATTTGAACGCATATTGTATGGGTGTCGCTGGAATACTTGTCAAAAAATGGGAAATATTGACCACGCCTACCCAATGTAATGGCGTATCAAAATGTCATTAGTTTCTCAATACCTTTACAAGGGGCAGAAGCAAGCTTTAAAAACCTTATAAAGCCTATATATTCTCGGCCAATTCCGAATTTGGAATGCACCTGAACATCTTCTTAGTTTAGTTTAAGAAATCTCTCATTGTACCAATTATGTATGATTTAAGATCCAAGGTTATATTAAGTTGGTGCGGATGTATGTGACACCCAGAGAGACTTGAAATCTACCTTTCATTTATGTCGATCGATTCAGAATAATTTTCAAAATTAATATCTGAATCGATGTGAGCTTGTCTCTCCGTCTGTCCGTTCTGTTTTTTTGTGTTCAACCTACCTATAGGTTGCAAATTTTGATTTATTCGAAAAAAATTACGAAATTTTCATAAAAATCAGATGATTGAAGTGGTTATTTTTCTGTTCTTTCGAACCAATTCTCTCCGTTCTTTTTTTTCAAAATGTTCTGTCATGTCCGCTACCTCGGTGAATTCTTCCAGTTCATTGTTATACGAATTCAGTTTTGCGGACTATTGTAAGGCGTCACCGCCTAGTTTAAACACACTTCTCTAGAGTAGAATTTACGTTCGGCATTATTTGAAGTAAGACTGTTTGAGAGAAAATATTTCAGCACTTAACAATGAACAACTTTTTCTCTATGTTTGTTTCATTCATTCATTCATTCATTCATTCATTCATGCATTCATTAATAACATTCAGTATTGAGGGATACGAGAACACATGACGTCTTTAACCTTCAAAATTGAAGCTTATAGAGGACTGGTACTCTTTTTGTTTTTTTCATAGAATAATTAAAGTAAAATAACTTTTTAAAAAATCTTTTTTTTTTCTTTTCTATTCAGTTGCAGAAATCCAGAGAAAGAAATCTAGACGAGAGAAAGTGAAGCCGCGTATCCCGTCATGTTGGTGAGTCCGCTCATTTCTTTCTTTTAAGATAGTAAACGAAAATTAAGTAAGAAACAATAGTTAAAAAGACAAAAAAGGAAAAAACATGAAAATAGAAAATTTGTTATAAAAAATATCCTGATTATCATCCACTACACTGCAAACAAAAAAAATTCGAAAGTCATAACCGTTAATGTATATTTAATGTAAAATTTGTTATAAAAATAATCTTGAATAGAAAAAAATTCTAAAGTTATAGTCGTTAATATATATGTATACGAAGCCTGGTAAAAACATTCCTAAATTACATTAAAAGAAAGATTTTATCAATTAATTGGAGACATTCGATTGGCAGTGCAATGTCGGATGGATGCCAATTTTCCAAGAATTTTTAGATCATTTTTAAAAAGATTTGCGTCGTACTTTTAGCGGAATATTCGAGAAAAATGTTTACGAACACAGCAGTTATCGTTTAAAATCAAGACGTTTATTATTAAAATTTTCAAGTTCTCTTATTTCGTAACACTGCGTTCTCCCCTTTCCGCCAAAGTAAACACTTGGAACGCGAATACTACAAATGTAAAGCAAATTTGAGCGACACGAAACTATTTTACATTCTTGAGTCCTCGCTCAAAATAAGTAAAAACACACTCTCAAGCATCAAGTCAAATTCGATATCATCCGTGCAAATATCTTACAAATGCTACGACAATGGTGACAATAGCAACAACACCACTACTATCATCACGAAGATCGATCATTTGATGACCTGGTCTTATAATATTATAAAGTACGAATCCTTTGGATAGGGTCGAAGTTTTTGATAAAAATGTCACCTTTCATGCATGAAATTGTGAAAATCTCTAAATATATTTTCATATACACGATAATTGTAACCGATTTTAAAATGTTATCTCCTGGTAATAGTAAGTTTTTCACAAGATTGCGTACTAAACGCTTTCGTAATGGAACGTTTTGGCTAGCCAGCGGGGCAGATTGTTTTAACCTAGGATAGCGGGATTTGATGGAGAGTTGGTCGATAGTTGGTTACCATAAATGGACCTTAAAATAGTTTCACATGTTTCTTTTGACCTTTAGTCTTTTAAAACGACTGCCTTTCAACTTCGAAACTGTTCCGTGCTGTTCAGCATGAATTTATCTTGCAATGATATCTATATACGACTTTATATTCTACTCACTACTCCACATTCGGATATAACCATAGATTCTTGTTTCCGGCTGAGAAATGATTGACTATAACGGAATATGGAGCATACCTTTAAGGGTACGAGAAAGCAAAAAAAAAGAGTCGGAATTTGATTTTGCTGAAGATTTTATTATTAATGTAATATTTTTATGCAATGGATGATTGAAATTGCATTTTCAGACGAGGTGGAACCACGCGTCGCCTAGGGCTGCCCTGAACATCCGGACGTGCGTCGCGACGAGGTGGACTCACATCCATTTTTTCGTTTATGTCTGAAATAAACACCATCACACTATATACATTACATTACATGTTAATGATTACAGTTTTCGGGCTGCGCCGGTGACCGGCGTCGCCATCACGTTCACGGCGGCTGGCGTCACGTCTACGACGGCCGCTACGACGTCCACGACTACGCTGTTGGTGTGGTGGACGATGATGGTCGAACTGGCGCGGGCGTTGTGTGGGTGTTTCCCCCATATCCCTGCGGGCATCCACCTCGCGCTGGCGCCGGCGTTGCCTCTCCTCATTTATTTTTTGTCTAACTGAAAAAACAAATTAAAAATTAATATGGTTATTAATAATTATAAAAACATATAAACGTGTACCTGCACTTATTCTGTCTTTTTCCATACTTTCTGATGGTTTTCCGGGGTTTCTGATGGTTATGGTGGTTTTCCGTTGCTTCCTTGTCGGCTTGTGCTTTTGCAATGGACGATTGAAATTTCAGACATCTCAGCGGCGGCGGCCGCTTCTACCGCTTCCACGCCGGCCGGCGCCACGTCCTCTGCGGCCTTGTTGATTACGTCCTCTGCGAACTTGTTGGTTACGTCCTCTGCGGCGTTCCGGGCTACGTCCTCTGCGGCCTTGTTGGTTACGTCCTCTGCTGCGTTCCAGAAAAGAAAAAAAATTAATAATTAATCTGGACTTACTTGCATCGAGTTCTCGCTCAAGTTTATTCAAGGTATTCACCATAGTTTTTCCTAAAAAATAAAATATAAATATATAAAAAATATATAAAAAATTGTACTCTACTTACTTGTTTCCTCTTGTGTGTTTAATGATGAAATGGCCGTTTGAAATTCCATTTTTAGAAATTTCAGCGGTCTGTTTCCAGCGCCGTAAAAAAAAGGAGTTCATGCAGATTGTGTGTAGAAAAATGAAAAGCAACAATGAAATAAGGTGAAACTCTGTGCTGAACACATGCATGCGAAAAATTATATAATTCAAATTCCTTAAACCCAATTATATAATTCAAAAATATAAAAAAAAAAAAATTATATAATTCAAAAATATAAAAAAAAAAAAATTATATAATTCAAAAATATAAAAAAAAAAATTATATAATTCAAATTCCTAACATCCTAACATCTACATTAAATTAATTGCGTTTTTTCATATTTTTTTTATGTACAAATTTCCCTCCAACGGAATTACAGGGTGAAGATTTGCGTTTTTTCATATTTTTTTTAACTTCAAATTTCCCTCCAACTTAATTACAGGGTGAATGTCTGTGAATCTGTTTAAATTGGGAAAAATTTCATTGTGAAATTACATTCTCATAGAAATTCTCATTAGATAAAAGTGTATTAAAGGATATAAAAGAAAGTATATAAAAAAAAATTGGCAATTCATTCTTCGTGAACTGTGAACTGTGTGCTTATACAAAGTGTATGAAAAATTCAAATAAAGTGTAAAGTAGAATTATGCCCTATAGAATTTGTATAATGTTTCTGCGTTTGTATGTTCAAGTGTATCTCAAATAATTTTCCGTCTATTTGGGCAAAAAATAGAACAGATTTTTTGTTAGGTATTACTCCCTAAAAAAAAAGATGGGGTAAGTGAACTCTCGCTTCAGTCGTAGCAGTCGGCATAAACTCACTCACTCACTTGTCCTACATACCATATTCCCGTTATGATTGTCGCCATCATCGAAATGCTCCCTATAAAATTCACCTATATAAGCAACTGGAACTGTGTTCACTACACAAGTTTCAGTTTATGTTTTTAATGATTAGCGAAGACATCGAAAAACGTATTATTGTTCAAGGTTCATATCAGTTGTAGGTATACATTTTTTATTTGTTTGTTGCGCAGCCAAGCTTGGTTAGGTGATTTGCAATTTGATTTTCCCTTACTTTTATTTAAAGCGTTAAGAAATTCAAGTTTTCCTTTTTTTCCACTTTTTAAAGTTAAAGTCTGTTAATCATTCAGATTTTGTGAAATCATTGATATTTTCCCCCTATGATTGGCTTTTTTTCTTTATTTATTAATTTTAGGAACTCAAAACGAAAAATTTGTAAAATTTCAAAGAAAGAACAACAAAAGCAGGCATTGATGATGAAACCCTTATAAAAGCAAAATTTATTTACAATTTAAATGAATTTAACCCTAATTTTATTTGAAAATGTTGTCAGGTTAGTTAGAAGAGAGAGACAGAGAAACAAAATCACATATCAATTGACCCACACAAGTATTTAGAATTCAAAAGCAACTTGGCTGAATGAAGGGAGTAATGCATCCATTTACATATAACATGGGTTTATCTTTATTCCTCAGAGCTTACGGGATATGATTGAATATATTTTTCAACTACGAAATGTAATACAAGTGTGTGCTCTCAGTGCGTACGAACGAACATTCGTGCATGCAATACATTTGCTTTTCTTATTTTTTTTTTTTTTTTTTGTAAGAAGTCCTTTTAATTTTGTTTATTTTCCAAACCTATTGTGGATTTGTGACGAAAACAAAAAAAAATTGAAATAATAAATTTTTCAAATATTTTCAATTTGATTTTCTTGTTAATTCCAAATGCATTTTCTAAATAAATCATAAAATGATATCATCATCCGAACCTTTTTGGTTTTATTTTTAGTCATTTTAAGTCTAGAATTTCAAATGAATTAATATTTATTGTTCGTTTCATATAAATCATATGTTATGCTGCACTCCATTTGCTCAACTATACGCACATATCCTGATGTGTGTTATCCATTACATTATTTATTGACAAATTTTTCATGCGTATTTACAATTTCAATGTGGCGTCTTATATATATATGTCCTTTTTCATATCTCTCTCCCTCTCTCTCTCTCTCTATCTACTATTCTCATTTTAGACACTACGGACAATGAAAAGAGAAAAAAAAAGTTGTTAATCTTGACTCTTCATCTCTTCATCAATTGCAAACGTTTATCAATAAATTGTGCAAGGACATCATCATTGCTTCATTTCTTTTTTATGTGCGTACATGTATTCCTTTCATAGTCCCTTTCACATACGTACTTCGTACAAGTCCCTGACGATTGTTATTGTCCCTACCCATCATCAACCAGTAGTAGTTTAGCATGCCTTCTGTGTTGTAAATGTGTAAAAATCCAGAAAATTGTTATACAGATCAGTAGAGTCGAGAATTTACGCGCACACACAAGCACACACGTAGTATATAAACGTGTGTACACGTAACATCTACTGATACTTATTTTGAATTTCTGGTTACATATATATGTATGCTTGCATACAAATGCTTGTTTGCCGTTGTGTATGCCTTTTGGTCTGAAGATCATAATTTAACATTTTTTGTCCATTTATGTTTGTAGAGAGGAGACCTGTTTTCATCTTTTTTTTTTTTTTTTTTGTTTGAAAGACTTACTCTTCTATAAAACTCCAGAAGGAAGGACCACCATACACATTTGTCATTGCTTTTATGGAAAGAAAATAATTACTTAACATCGGTTTGAATAAACCGAGTTTTTGGATTTTACATATTGATGAGGCGATGTGATGTGATGTGATGTGATTTTCTACTTATGTCTTTATGGTCGGAAATTGCAACTACATGTACATGTACATCAAATTTACTATCGTAAAATACTCCATCGTATCTATGCTACCAGTGCGGAGCATATATACAAAGTGAGGGAATTGAAAAGAAATCAACTATAAAATGATTTGCAATATGATAGAAATTGAAAGAAGTGTAGCAGCAACTATTCTTCTCGTACGGTTTAGGCATGCAAGTAAAAGCAACACCACCATAGCTTTATAGTTGATAACACTCTTACACTATGTTTGCTAAAAGTCGTTAAAACTAATTAATTAAAAAAATTAATTAAAAATGTCGAAATGATCAAGAAAGTGCGAACATTATATTATATTACGTATGTAATAAATAACTGTTTGTTCCTTTGAAATATAAGTGCACTGTATTTTAATTTAATAACAAAATAAATTATTTTAAATTTCTCTAAATTCGATATTAGATTAATTTCCGTTAATATTGAAGCGAAAAGTTTATAAATTTTTTGTTTTTGTAGTTCCCACTTGAGCAACTTATGTACAGTCGAGCGAAAAATGGCGATCCAAAATAGTTCTTAAGAAATGCGCACATAATCATCGCTCTCTCTCTCTATTAAAAACTTACTTGTGAAAATAATACATAACCTCCATGATTCATGGCATTAATAAGTAAACCAATAGCGGATTTTTTCATTGTATACGTTTCTGACTTATCACGACAGTTGCTTAATTTATAAAGTTTGTGGTAGACGCCATTGCAGTGGTCGCGTGCGCCCTTAATCTTTCTCGGTGATGTTTCTTTTTTATACCCATACATAAACATACATTTAAATGCGTTCTTCTTCTCTTCACAGACATTCTTTGGGCTCATATAATATACTTTTAGATGCATATTCCAATCTATATAATTCAAAGGACGCAATTATTCATGAAAAAAGACTATTAGGTAGTATTTCTTATAAGAATTTACCGTTGTTGCAAAGGTGTAGTAGACGCCTTTTGAAGTATATGTGGAGTGGGATTTCTTATCCACATAAAATGTCGTTTCTAGCTTTCCTCTGCTTGCTTTTGTTGCACTTCAATTTCAGCTCGCTGACTTTCAATTGTCCAGTCTTACGTCTTTTGGCTCTTGAATACCAATCGTGTTTTCTTCTCCCTCGATTTTCTCACAGTTGCCGTTTGTTATTGTTTTATGATAAAGATTACGCTGCTTTTTTGCAATAATTATATCGTTATTTGTATGGTTCTTTCATTTTCTCCTGTCTTCTGAGTTGCAGTGTTCATAGTGATGCTTATTTCGAAAATGTCGCTGTCATTTCGGGTGATTCATTAGCGGTACAAGTAGCATGACTGGTGGTCATGCGCTCTGATATGTCGGTAAAAAAGACATGCGTGTCTGAAAAGTAAAACATATGGAAATACACGTTTTATTCATTGTAAGTGCAATCTATTGTTACATAGCCGCCTATCGACAATAAAAATTAATAAAAAAAATAATTATTAATAAATAATGTTTTATCAATTATTTCTTTGGCACTTCTATCCCCTGGCCCATCAGACCGAAGGCCGCAAATTGAGCATTGGCAAAACGGCCCATGTCTTTTATTGTCGAAGAACGAACGGATTGAGATAGGAGCGAAAATAATATTAATAAATATTTATTTGTTTTATTATATATTATTTTACGATTAATAAATAATGTCCACCAGAAACAAAGGATTTCAACAGAACTTCCACCGCTAGAATAATCAATAAGTTTTTCGGTATTGCCAGCATTGTTAGACTGCATGAAGGTGCGGCTTTTCTTTACTTTCTTACATTGCTTTTCTTCAAATTTTTTTAATAACATTCTGGATGGCTTATGTGGTCAATAGAAGCATACCTTACCCCAGATACGTTTGGATGGCCACAGCCCAAAAAAATATACTAAAAATATATTACAAGGGGTTCAAAATTTACACTTTCTGCAAAGGAAAAGGTAAATCCTAAAGTCGTGAAGACTATATACCTGCCCTTCCGGTCTTAGTAGGTTTGATCGTAGCTCGCCGGCCTCCTGTCGCGTGCCGTCGAACCAGGGCACGTCGAGTGCCTATCACAATTCGTTTATTTCGCTTTGAAGTCCGGCCGTGGTTGTTGTTTTATCTGCTGCCTCAGTTCATCTATCTGCAGCTGTTGTTGTTGCTACTCTTGCCGCTAAATAAATAATAAAATAACATTTAGATCATTTTATGTATGTAGATGTATACCTGCAGGGTAACGGAAGTTTCAGACTCCGAGGCAACATGTTTCCAGATTCTCTCAACGGCGTGTTGCTGAAAAGAAAATAAAATTACAAAACTGTGTGTTTAAACGCGCTTCACGAGCGGGTAAGCGTTAGTTTGATAAACCGCTGTGTTGTTCGACCGGGTGAAAAATTTCCCACACATTACGCAGTAGCCAGCTATATGTACGTGTGCTTCAATGTGCAGGCTTCGGCTATCTCCTGCGTTCTCTTGGATGAACAGGCATCGCTTAAGTGTGCTGCTAATCGGACTTGTTTGGTATTTAATTTCTTAGTAAAGTTGGTTTTATTGGGGTTTTGTTGGAAGAAAAGTCATTGCCGAACTTAAGTTAATAATAAAAAGTAAAAACTTCTCTGTTGCTCGGGTTATGTTCGTTTTGTGTAAATATCAAATGTCTTTCGAAGTTCATTAAAGTTCCTTAAAGTCAAAGGTCTTGCTTTAATCCTCAAGTCGTTAAGAACATAGCCGATGACGACCATAATTTTAGTGGGTCTTTGCTGTTTAATCTTCCAGTTAATCTATAAAGTTTCTCAAAACATAGTGACAGTTTAGTGGGCTAGACTTGCTCTCTATTACGTTACGATTGTCGACCGATTAATTAATAAAAAGCTAAAAAAAAAAATTGCTGAATAAATGATTTCGATACCCCTTTTTTTTTTTATATTATTTTAATAAAAACCTCACGGAAATTTTGTGAACTTCGCTACTTGAGGTTCATTGAATATTTAGATTTAGTTTATATTAAAAGGAAAAAAAGTGAAAAGAAAAAAACGAAATGGTAAAATAGTAAAAATATTGTTATAAAGTTAGAAAGCAATTGAGCGGAAATAACATAAATCTCTTTGGGTATAAACGGATGGATAAGTTAGTTTATGTTTTACAATATATTCCATATGTAACGTGAACGCATATTTCCCTCATATATATATCCTTCCACTTGACTAACAGCGATTCACTGTTATTGTTATTGTTAATGATGTTTTTGTTGTTGTTTTTCTGATTATTGTTGGTTGAGTTCTAAAACTTTATTAAGCGATTTTAGTGGGCTAGCGTATAATATATATATATATATATATATATATATATATATATAAATACATATACGCATACATACATACCTACATAAATATATACATACATATGTACATTGTTGATATACAAATACATGTATACATATATAGATACAGTCTTACATACATTTGCTCCTATCATATGCATTATTGTTACATTTTATTTCTATATGATTTTTCAAAAAGATTAAAAACTGTAAATATGAAAAAAGCATTTACGTTATTTAATAGAAATTGAAAGTAATGCCGCTGTCTATGAATTTAAAGATTGTATGTATAATACATATGTACATGTATATATCTCTATATATAAATCCCTTTCATTTGTTTCATTTTACAATTATTCTGCGATTTTGTACTAAAGCTCATACAAACAAACAAACAAACAAACAGACAAACGGATGTTCCTACATATCTCGTATACTAGATACCAGTTCAGTTGGATTTTGCATAAAAATCCGTTTAGTGTAATTCTTTATAAGGGAAACAACAATAGAGATGAACTCTTACAGGTATTCAGTTTTATGCAATTAAACATACATATACATAAGAATATCCTCCATACAACCATATAAACGTATTTATATACAATTACAAGCAACTAACCATACGATGACTTTGTGTAGCATTTATCATCATCAAGCGCTTGCACACATCTATATATATATAAATTTACGTGCATATTTATATGTGTATACGATTGTGCACACATTGCTTTAAACAACAGCACTCATACTTATGCATTTACATTCAATAATATTTAACTACCAACCGAATATAAACTCAGAGAAATACATATAGAAAAAAAAATATAAAAAATCTAAGAGCTAGAGAAAGAGTTGGTTTCGCGAAGAGTGGATGAGTGAGAGAAGGGAGTGAGGGGACGAGATAGTTCAATACATTTTAATTACAATGCATGGACATGAATGTTACAGTACAATTTTCTGTTTTGTTTTATCTCAATCATTTGTAACATTTTTGGTGTACGTATCCACACATCTGTGTACGTACAAGTGTGGGCTTTTAAGCGCAGCACAATATCATTTTGTATTCAGTGTAAAAAAGAAAAAAATAGGAAACAATAACTAAAAAGTAAAAAATACAAAAAAATAAAAGAAAAAATATCAAAAAAAAATATTCAAAGCTTTGTTCAACGATTGTAAATGAATTTTATTGTAAAATATTGATTCTATATGTGTGCATGTACATCTTTACATGCACGTTCGTGTGTAGTTAAATACTTTTATCAAGATCTACCGGTATAAGCGATTACACATTCAAACGTGCGCACGAGTTGTGTGCAAATGTAAAACTTGTTAGCAACTTGTTAAGCCGAGTTTTTTTCTTCTTCTTTTTTTTCTTTTTATTATTATTTTGGCGGATTTCTGATAATCTTTGCAGTGATTTATTTTTGAATATAGAATGCGAAACGAGAAAATGAAAATTTATTACAATCAGACTTGAAATGATTTTTTTATTTTCAATTTATTGCTTGTTCTTTCTTTATAATAAACGAATTATTATTATCAGCTTAAGGCAATTTTTACCATACGTCCTACTTAGTTGCCTTTTTTGTCAACTAGCGTTTGTAAAAACTTGCAAAAAATTGCAAAAAAAAGAAGATAAGATCATTAACATCCGCTACAGTGGCTTTCTGTGAAACTTTTCAAATGTTTTGGAGGGACATAGAAAGTACTTTAAAAATGATCAAATACACGATATTTCTATTTTCATGCATTTTCTATATTGTGATAATTCCTACTGTGGAACTAAACACAACAACTTTTTTCAGATTCTTGCTTCTTTTTTTTCTACTCATATGAGTAGAAAGAAAGTAATGTTTAATCACTTATTCAAAAGGATATAATAATACAATGTTTTTACCATATTTTTGTTTTATACATATTTGTATTATACATTCACACAAATTTCGTTTACTTTCATGGGTTTGCCATTTTTCTATTGATTCACACACATTTCGCGCTGTCAAGGGATTTCGACGTTTTACAATAGCGTTTTTCGTTTTTCGGACACATCGTGACTTTTCCCGGTTTTTCTTAGCCCAATCTAAGTAGGGCTGTTTTTCCTCATTTGACATTTGCCGCCACTTCTTAGTAGCGTAGCGACTAACATCAGTTTGCCTGAGAGTAATGATGGAGGAAATTTTATTAACTTTGCGCCGATATTCGTATAGGAACACGAAGAACGCAGTCGCTGCTGTTGAACCCTGATAATTTCCCTCAGGCCCCGGCTTCTCCTGCTCCTCTTGCTTTTTCTCTTTTTCTTGCTTATCGGGTTTTGCTTTTTGCACTTGTTTTGGTCTCTCTGGCTACGCTTTGCGTTTTTCGGCTTGGTCTTGCATCTTTGCAGATGATACACAAAGACATCCACATAGACTGCAATCGTCGAATTGCTTAATAGTTGCTCTTAATGTCAACGCAAGAAAGATCAGACTTCATACCATTCGATTGATCCAAAAATTACATATCGTATATCGTATATCGTATATGGTATTTAAAATAATGATTTTTTATGCTAAGATTTCTAAGTTGTGCAATATTGGATGGGCGTGGCCGGTGTTTTTCATTTTACTTATGCACGTATTATAATCGCAGCAGCCATAGAATATGTGGATTCTAATTATCTTACTAAAGTTTATAAAAAGCAAATTTTTTTTAATTTTAAAAACGGAGATGAAAGAGAAAAAAGGAAAATAGAGATCAATAGAAATTAAGATAACTTCTTTATTTTGAGTGTAAATAAACGAGACGATGAATAAGTCATAGGAATCCGCTTCAGTTTCATTGTAATTCGCTTTCTATGTAAAACGATTTTGCTTATGATTCGAACAGAAAAGCAACAAACGAAAATAGACGAATTTGTTTCACATTTTGTCAAAAAGAAAAGCAAAAAACATCCAAAAGCTTTTTGACAATTTTCACTGCTCGAATATAAAAAAACGGTTTTTACCTTTCCTCGATCGTTTTGTTTCTATCTATTTTCATCATTCAAACACTTTAATAATTTCATTATACTTTAGCGTATTTTTGCTTTCCTTTACTCCTTTATGCGTAAGCGAGAGCAATTAATTCTCTAACACCTATGTGTGTCTCTATCGTTTGTTTCCTTATTTATTTCTTTCAGTTGCCTAAGTGTTTTCTCCCACCTCGTCTTAAGGTTGCATTTAGTGTGCTTGACGCAGCATTTCCACATTCTAAAAGAAAAAAAACCAAGTGCTTCCAATAGAAAAGTTAAGGTGTCCCTTACCAGGCATGTAAAACTGAATCGATTTACGTGTTTATGTAATTTAGGAGCATAATCTAAGTAGATTCAGTTGTTCTCTTAACAAAGAAGTTTTGGTTTTTTTTCCCTCCAATCTACATAATCGTTGTGTTCAATAATTTCGTCAAACCTTAATAGATCGACTAGACCGTATTTGAAATATGTGGGTCTACGTTTTGAGCCCTTCGGATATAAGTGTTCCTATAATATAACGCTTACGCATTTGCATGGTAACGTTTCTTTTTTATTTATTTTTCAACGAAGGCAAGAGTGTGTGTATTGTGGTGTTATATTATGACATACGGTATTTGCAGATCTTGTTTGGCTGCAGTATTCTCACCACTGTTAACTGCCACAGGATTGCAGATAAAGCGGATCGATTTACTCAGTATGAAATCTTAATAATATACGTAGATCTAGTCGATCCTATTGTTATATGTTTTTTGTTAGGAATTTACTAAACAAGGTGTAGTTGTTTCAAATATTAGCATAATTGCGTTAATCTTACCATGATCGCTATCTACTCGATGAATATAACGAATGCAAACAAATCAAGCGCGTATATATAATGATATATAAAACACATTTTACATTGAAATAATGCTGGGATAATAAATCTTTGTTGGTTTGCAATTTTTAAACAGAAGACGGTGGAACAATGAACAAAATCTCGTAGCAAAGCATTTGTGTTACTGTACTCAGTTTAGATAAAATGAAAACCGCACACATTTCCGGCACTTTTACACTTCCGGGGAAAAGTATTTTTCTACTGATTATTGTTGTTTGTTATATCATTCTAAAGTTCTATTATTTCCCTATAAAATTTATGCAAATAGAACGCATGAATGCAATCAGTTATACATATAAGTTTAAGCCTTTAAATCTTATAAATTAATTGCAATCTTGGCAGAACAAAAAGGGAAAATTCCCTTCGCCTTCATCGTCCTTTAATAGATAGATAGATATAACAAAAGATTAACGAAACCTTTTTATTATATACGCATACAAGGAATATAATAGGAATAATATAAGCGAAAAAAAAGATGATGCTCTCTCTCCTCCCGCCGTCAACATTTTTGAAATATTATAACATTTACAAAAAATTCTTTACAATTCAAATATTGAGAAAGTTGAAGAATTGAATTAAAAAATAATAAGAAAAATATTAAAATTGCATTAAACTGTAGATGAAAATGAAAAAACTTTTTCGAGTTATTAACATTTATTGTGTATTTTTACTTAAAAACACACATACACACAAACAACGGGCAGTATGTGCGAGTAAGAAAATCGTTGTTTTATTTTGATGTGCTTATAAGAGAACGTTTACAAATACAAAGTTCACGAGAACGAGAAATTTTTGCGTTCATAGCGAGCGGAATGCAATATTTATTAATTTATTAAATTCGAAAAACAGCCAGAAAACTACACACTCCAAAACAGTCCGAGTAGCGAGCACTCGCTCTGAAGCATATTCAATTCTATCTTAATTTAACCAAAACCAACCAAAAAAAGATGAACTGCTATTAATATCGATAACAGCAACAAGCCTCCTAGAGGAGCATAGGCATGCAGTAATTATAACAAAATTTTCATCAGCATTAGTTCAGAGGACATAAGCCTTGACAATATTTTATATTAATTCTGTGGGTGTGATTGTGTTTATAATCATCCTACAACAACTAAAGAACAACTTTGAAGCCTAAGACACCCAGTTATTCTGTTCTGATACCCTTGCCTTTTTTCGTTTTTTTTAATTTTTAAATTGGTAAAGTGTTTTGAAAAATCTTTAACTTAACTGAAATTAATAAAATTGTGAACCATGGTCCATAGTTTTTTTTCTCTACATACCCGCAGATAAATTTATGCTCATTTTTGATCATTTCCTTAATTTTCTTTTTCTATATAGAAATTGCTATTACTATGTATTTGCCGCAAGTTGCAAAAGTGCAACAGTTTATTTTTATGGTAACGATAACTTATTAATTATGTAATTAATGCTATTTTTCCTTTTTTTTATAATATTCCCTTAAAGGAAAAGAAAGCAGCGATTGTTGTAGCGAAAACTTTTAAATTTCGAAAAAATTTCTCTTTAATTATCTATTTTTGTAATTAAACCTACAACACCCTTTACAACCTTCGCCTTGAACGTTTGCTTTATAACTCTCTTTTTTTTTTCTCTTCTCCAAAAAAAAAAAAAAAAAAAAAAAAAGAAAACAAGATTCAAAAATTTTCTCATGTCACACAGACGGACTTTGGACTTTTCGTCTTCTCATAACTCCCTCTCGAATAATAGCATTACGTAGAGAGAGCCATGCGTCGCATGTCTGTTTCCGCTCTTTTACATTTTTTACGGCCCCCTGAAGTACGCTATTCAAAAGATTGACTTATTCCACGGATTCTCCTCAAAGAATTTTACATAAAGTTCTTTTCGATCTTTGGAAATACATTCCCCACGTCTTCTAAAACGATTCATCATGGCAGGTGAATATTATGTTTGTGGCGGTTGCTGTATTTGAGTTTCACTTGTTTCCTGTTCATGATGATGATTTCGTGGTTGCTCCTGGTGTTGATGTCGATTATAGTGCATCTCTTGTGTTTCGCTCAATTTCATTTCATCTTCATTGCATCGATAGACGGAGTTGGCGATTCTGGCGTATCTATGTTCATTATAGACTTGTAATACCAGTACTTTATGGGCCCCAAATTACTTGAATTTTCTGAATGGTTTCCCATGGAATCGTAGAACATTTGGGGCTTTTGTGAGCAGGACGGTTCATAACTGATTTGGTCCTTCAGGTTGAAAGCTGTATCATCATTACCTTGTCCAATTCCTATAACAGAATTTGTTAGACCATGACGTTGGGCCAAATATTGTAGCAACAGCTTATCTGGTATATTGAAGCCAATTGCAGCTCTCGCTTCTGCACTTCACATTCAAATTTATAATTACATTATAGTCACTTCAAGAAAGCGATCCTAGCGCCACCTCGCCTCTTTTGGAAATAGGTTGCTACGTATATCCTTGCCATCACTTGAGAAACGTAGGATGGGCATTACTTTCATGGTGATGTTAGTTTAATGACGCCATTGATTCGTCGCTCTATATCCTGGAAAATTTCTCCTTTTCGCTCCCAAGGTATGTGCATTTTTCTTTTTCTTTTTTTTGTTCGAGATTATGGGCCATGGTTTTAATTAAAAAATAATTCTACTTTCCACAACCACTGACCAACGTAAGCACTTGTGCCACGTCATTAAGTTTTCTATAATTTCTGCGATGTCTACCGCATTTACATTAATCCTTATGTGTGGGTTATCTTGATTCATTTTAGACGCGCTGTTGGCAACTCTCTCAAAAGGTCCTTGACCAGCGAGATGAAAGTTTTGATAAATATTTGATTATCGGTTCCAATTTTGGGTATCGTTTATAGTTGTACGGAGACAAGGTCCCAGAACGCGGTGTTGTAACGTCTCTATAAGCTTTTTTTTTTTTTAAGTTTTCGATGAGAATTTTCAGCATTAGTACAACGAGTACAATATCCGTGCAATACGTTTACCGTTTCGATGTTAAGGATTCGGGCAGTTATGTAAAATCATATGATTTTTCATCCCTTGTCTTAAAAGGAAGTGGAAAATGGAACTTTTCGCTTGCTGTAGTTCGATTTTCATAGGCATTGAATTCCTATTGGTTATCTCTTTATTTTTAAGAAATCCTAAAAGATGCTGCGGTCCGTTGCAAATTAATCGCACTTCGAAATTTTCATCCGATAGTGAAATATCCAGACTCTATCGACTATCTGCTCGTTACAGTCAGTCCATAATACATAGCGGTCGAGTTTACTCGACAATAAAAATCATAAACGAACAGCTGATCAAGTATATTTTATGTATGATTGTTACCAAAAACTGGGTTCAGCCCACACCTTGTCCAGTTAGGTTATTATGTTGAAAACTCCCTGAATTATGTTAAATTAATTCGAGAGATTCTGTCTTTTCTTTTTGTATGGGGAAAGTTGTGTTGTTGCCAGAACAGTTATCGCAAAACATGTTACATACGTTCATCACGTTGTTTAGTTGTTTTAAATCGATGCAAAGGCATATCTGTTGGCAGTTGGGATAAAAATCAATAGCGTTAAGAGGGACGAACAGAAAGAGAGAGAGAGAAAGAGAAAGAAAGAAAAAGAAATATATTTATTGGTTGACTAATAAAATCATCAGAGACACGTTATGACATGGTAGTATCTTAGTGGTCTGCTCTTTGCCCACAGGAATTATGATTAAATTAGTTGTAAGCTTTCGAATGTTAAGCAAATAATTTGCTTGCCAAAGAAAACAAACATACAATGGGACAAATCGTCGATATATAAGCTTAATAGAATTTTACATGTATACGAGTTGACAATCCGGCAGCAGCAGTATACGCCTGACTACTACCACTTACCTCCTCCTCGTTGTCTCATTTGTCTCCTCGAATGTTGTAAATTGTGGAATGAAGGTAAACTTGTACGGGGGGTGGGTATGTATATGAATAAAATACCTTACGAAATTGCTGCGCAGGGCCACATTTAGATGGATTTGACACATTAAATCCCAATTTGTGACTTAAAGATTTAGACAAGTCATATAAGAACGAGCGTACAACAAAGAGCGTTTCTTTGAGCTGACTTATGTTATTGTTATTTTCCGTGTAATTGGGTGATGAAATTGAATTATTCTATTCTGTTTGATGTGCCAAAGTATGATTGTCACATCACACGTGTCAAAAATCGCATAAGCACACACACACACACACACACTGAGTTCAATCAAATGACCAACAACCAACGAGTGATAGTTGTGTTCCGTGTACGCTTATGCTGCTTGTAAGCACATTTATAATTGTCGTAGGTGTGTTAGAAAACTCAGCAGCGTTTCATGTCATGTCAATATGTCATTCACTCAAATTCGCATACGAACATTTAGTCTTTTATACTTACTAACACATCATAGATATATGAATGTCGATATGAATATCTGTTCGGGAGATTATTTGACTTTTGTTTGTCCGTCCTCTCAACTATTCAATTCAATTATTCGCCTTTACTACTTGGCTACACATACATAGATAGCATTGCAGCTGGCTAGTGTTTGTCTTGTAGGAATTTCGCAATGTCCATCCATCCGTTTACAACTAAGGTGCATATACTTGCAGCTACATACGTATACTTACTATTGATTTAAAAATGTAAAAAGATTTCTTTCACTTTTTTCACCCTAATATCGAAAAGAAAGAATGTTATGTTATGTTAGTAGAATCCAGATAAAAAGAATAAAAATTAATTTATAAAATGTAATTGAAAGCGATTTATTTTCCTAACGAATCAAATTGAAATGAAATCTTAGCAATTTATTAATGTTTCAACCAGCAACCGCATCAACCGCTGATAAAATTCTCTAATGATTAAACGAGCAATTTAAAGCTTTATAGCTTTTTTTAAACATTTCGACGAATTCCCAAATTTTGGGAACTTTTTTAATACCCTTTGTGAATAAATAATCATTTATCACAAGATTTTTTTACAATTTATTGACTACAATTTATATCAATTTTACGTAATGAGATTTTTTAAATGCTATAAACTCAAATTGATTGTTTTGTTGTTCCATTTCGATTGTTTTAAAAAGTTCCTTGGAGATTTTAATCCAGCTTTAACGGGCGTACAAGTGTACGTTCCCGCAACTTAGAGATATTTATCAATCCTTGAATTTCACAAAATCATATTTCTTTTTCATTTAAAACAAAAAAATAAGTTTAATAGCAATTTTACTGTACTACCAACCATTACCATTATCGTAAAGTTCTTCAATCGAGAACTAATGTTGGATAAAAAACACTGACTTTAGATTGTTCACGAAAATTTAAGATAAAAAATCATTTAAATCTGTTCGTCCAACTGACACCCTATTTATTATCTGTGATCTGCCAACTCCTCGTCCATCCGAATGCCGCTTACTCCAACTTTCTCTCTAAAGATCTGCTCAGCCGATTGTTGTGTGATATAAACGATGATGATAATAAAGCAAGACATGCATGGTTACATACATATATTTACTTACATGTAATCCTAGCTTTGTGGTTGATTTAATGAATCAATTTTTGCACAAGGGCAATGTGCATAGAGTCGATAAGGAGAAAAAAAGGATATTCACCAAGACTTGAGAACCTTTTATATCAGATTTTTCCCACAATGCTAGCATAATTTCTCCTTTCCCTCTCTCTCTCTATCTCTCTCTTTTTCTCTTTCTTCTCGCACAAAACTAATGATTAATTCCCTTTCTAATACCTACAAATTTGGAGGATACGCTGATGTCCCCGGCGGTTCGTTGTTCCCCTGAAAATTGTTGTATTGTGTAGTACGAAAAGATTTTTCTATTCGTCCGCAAAAATGCTTAGAACCATCACCGTAACCAATCATCACATCTGCTATGTTAAAGCTCTTTATTGCGTATCTTTACTCAGAAATTTTAGCACTTTTTCTCGAGAGTATAGTATCAATAATGGGCCGTGATTTGTAACACTATAGTTTTTACAAAGAAATTTGAAGCCATAATGTCTGTCACACAATTCCGAATTAGTACAAACGTTAAGTAGTCGAGAAAAAGAAAAATAACGATTGTAACGATAAGTTTTAACGTCGCGACGGTTTTTTACTGTCATTATTAAAGTCTTTTAATTTTCAGGTGCATTAACGTGATTTAATGATCTTGAGGCCACTTTGCACTAATTATATTTTGCAAGCACGTTCAAGAATGTGCCGCCATAAACTGTCAATTTTTTATTGTTGTTAACACTGCTCTCTATTATTTGAAATAAGTGTTCAGTTTGTAAAATTGAAAACACGTTATATGTAATGTGTGGATGTGAATGAAGCTTTCAATGTGTTCTGTTATGTGCAAGGGTAAGGGTTTCTTCTAGAGACCGTGCAATCCAAATATAATAATATTTATATTTATTTTTTATATAACACTGTGCGTGTACGTCACTTTTCTGGACAGTGTTGTCGAATACAATTTTCTCTATTATTGCTATTACTTGGGAAAACCTGTCAATTGACTTTCAAGGGTGTGAAGATAACAAAACGTGCAATGTCTCCTATAAAGCTCATGTCATGTTATTTTTCAGCAGCAAAACCGAATTTATGGGCCACACGTCATTTCGGCGTGAACGTGCCGTGAAAGATATGTGGATGCGGCCACATTAAAGCAACGTATTCTACATGATGAAATCTTCATCTGTGCTGATCGATGGAACGAGGCGAACTCAGAATTAAGAAATCTTATAGGCAGCTGCCTTGAAAAGGATATCACAAAGAGAGCGACGATGCAAGAAATTTTATTACACCCGTGGTTGAAAATTAACGCAAGACGAGCTAACTCCAATCTCTCGAGAGCTTTTGATATTAATGAGGACTTTCTTGGTTATGAAAACTCGAAAAACAAGCGCGCTCGGAAGAGGTTTAAAGACAAGTCGCGCCTCTACAAGTTATTGTTATATTACACGCAAAACTCTTTAAGACATTTTAAAATTGAGTGACGAATGAAAAAAAGTTTAAAACGACTACATAGTGTACTGATCAGATAATTGCGAGAATATTCAAGTTTGAGGGACTCGAGTAAAAAATTATTCATTTTGCTTCATGCGCTGTATTATTGGTCACTTTGTTTCTAAGTATATATTAATATGGGTGGACAGATGGTGCGCTTATAATTTTCAGCGATTTTGTCGCTATTTTTTCATTGAAAAAAAAAGCGGTATTTTTGTATTGAATTCAACCATTTTGTAGTAAGGAACTTCTATCCGGGCTACGCTGAATTTCTAATGCCTCTTAGTAATTTATATAGTTTTAGGTTAGATTCGAAATCGCTTTCTTCAATATGCAATGCATGTGTAAATTGCAGAGAAATGTAAAGCGTACTTTCTTACCCGGCCTTCCCCACCCACTAAATCAACACCAAAATGAAGCAAAAATGAACGAGATTTCACAACATTTGCAAAACATTGTTAATTGCTTCAAGTTGTTAGGGAAAAGTAAGATTCGAGACAACATCTTGTTTGAAAAACTTGAACATGTATTTTCATAAAATGTCCTTTAAATACCGCAAAATGGCATATTCTTGATGCGAAACATATGGAAGCAATCCAAAAACAGCATACGAAACGGTTTCTGTGTATACGTTATTTTATTTCAATTTAAAATATTTTTTTAATCAACAAATCCTGCTTCATATAACCCTTCTTGTGTCTTCAAACGGGCTAACGCACGTTGCGGCGGTCCGTGTCTCTTCATAATATTTTTACTACAACTATTAAAGAATTCCTCATCGGACTTGGCCCTTTCAACTGCTTCTGCTGGGTTATTATTTATTGCGGAACTGTGTTTAGAAAAATTATATTTAATTAAAATTTTAATATATATACCGCAATGTCCTTACCTTTGTAGGGGGCGATATGGGATACTAAAAACCTGAATTCATTGTAATACGTGGCTTGATCTCCCATTCGTTTATAGCTTTTTGTAAATGAGTCTCGTAAAGAGCGCCATTTTAATTTGCATTCGGAGATGGGCATATCGATGGCGGCACCTATCTCCTTCCAAGCTTTATCTTGCAATGAGGGTCTCCTGTACCCAGGGAAATTACAGTCATATAAGACGGGCTTGGTACTAATTTGTCGTATCATTTTAATTTTCACTAATCAAATTCAAATTTTCAATTTGTTATGAAAATTGACAGTGTGACAATTGACAATTGACAATATGACAGTAATAGATAGAATATGAAAAGCAAAAACAAAGCGTTGCCATAGCGAGAATTTTATTAAGAAGGGTGTGAAGATAAGATACATTTTCGTATACCGCGACTAGTTGGTTCTGAATGGACTCAGTCGTGTTCGTCTATACCGCGACTAGTTGGTTCTGAATGGACTCAGTCGTGTTCGTCTACGATTGCTTCATGAAGTTTTGTTTAAACGATGCAATTATTCCTCAACGTCTGCCAATTAAACAGTACTTAATTTAATTTCCAAGGGAAGTTTACATGCGGCATGAAACCGCCAAGTTTTCAAATTTAAAGAAACAGTTTTATGATTGATGCTGACTCCCCTTCATCGCACAAACGCAAAATAAGTCAATGACTAAATGCTTTAAAGCTTCGAAAATTACCATAAATCGAAAATGGAAAATTTAAAAACTAATATAACTGTAAAGAGTTCGCTTTTATTTAAATTTATTGGATTTATTTATCTAATGATTTTCCCTGAATTGAGTTTTTTGTTCGCTTAAGCCGGTATAGTAAACCAATAAACACAAATTTTCATTTTATATGAGTGGCCAGATTGTGAAAAGTGCTTATAATTAATCACAGAGTGCTTTGCATACAACGCTCACATATAGAAAGTCGCTATTTGAAGACCTATTACCTAGTATTTTGCTGCGGGATAATTTTGGAAATTCTCTCTACGCCCATGGACGATTTCGTGCATTTTTTTTTCTCGATAATATAAACTTTTTAATATACATGGAAAATCATGGGCCGGATTTTTTGGCTTTCCCCCCGAACATAATTCTGGCTATACAAACGCTTATTAAGTTTTTCATATATTTTCGTATGTTTGTGTAATTTTCTAGTTAGTTCTTTACAATTATTTTTCGCCTTAATTTTTGATGTCTTGGCCATTATCGATTTCGGTATGAATCGTGTGGTTTCTTCACATGTACACCATGTTTTGCAATAAAATAGACCGGGAGGGATAGAAATAAACACAGAAAAATGTCTGTGCCATACATCTCCCTATCCTTGTCATACGTTATAGCACATATCCATTGCAATTAAGAAAATGAAGAATTAGAGATATTTGCGGTCTACGTTTAAACTGAAATTAATTTATTAAAGAGATTAATTGATGTGTTAATTTTAGCTTTTAGCTGCGCAACACACGCACACGCAAATCAAGCTGCCACACGTAACGCCAATCAGTTAAAAGTGTAACTAATGAATTCAATAAAATATCAGACCAGATAGGCAAAGAGATAATCCATCATTTAAATCTTAATATTAATAATGCATTTATATGTAAATAGACGTAAACAGACATTAAACAACATACGTGGAATGTATTAGCAAACAAACTAAACTATATATATATATGCGGAATTGTATGCTCCATTATTGTCAAACACCACTGAAGGTGGTGATTATATGCAACATTAAGATCGCTACTGCTAATATTTTATATGTAGAATTCGAAGAATCGATAAGACGAAGGCCAGGTTATTATTACCCCACATTTTTTGCGTTCAGTTATGTTTATACTCACATTTAATCAATTTTCTTAAGTTCTTTGCTCAACACTAAAAACTAACACCATTTCTACTGTGTTGATTTCCATCTGGCTTATGCCAGGGATCAGTGGACAAGGTGTAAAAAAAATATTGAGAAGCATACATCCACGCATTTATTAATATTGTTTTCAAATTTCCACTTTTCTCGATACGGTCCGTATCACTCGTGGATATTTTGGTCAAGAAAAAAATGCACCTCAAAATTCTTTTTTTCTGTTTTTCCGCTAATCTTTTCTCGTCAGCCGGCAGCTGCATGTCACGAATATCTGCACTACGGAATTCATTACTTGGGAAAAATCAATTAGTTAGCATTAACTAGATATGTGATTTTCGTAACAATATAATATGCTTTACAAGGGCCATAGTAACATTAACTTCATATGGGGATTAAAGTTGTTCTGTTTTGCGTTATATATATCGGGTTGATAACCCGTTTCGTTCATTTGATTTCATTTCAAACGGGCCATAACGGGCCTATTGTAACAACGATCTTTTATGGGGACCAGAAATAGTGTGTGTTGAATAATCTACCGCTTGTCTTTCCTGATCTGCGTGTAATTTTGTTTATTCATCTCTGAAAGATCATCTCTACAGATTCAGCCATATTGAGCAACACTCTTGCAAAGATATCTTTTTTCTTTGTTTAGGGCTTAAAGCTTTACGCGCGAAGTGAACTTAAGGCTAAGCGTTAAAGTTATGACATTATATTTTAAAGAATATCAGCCACAAACGCAAGTAAAGAGGACATTTTTTAGGTATTAAAGCACGAAATGCAAACACGGAAGTCTACGCAAAGTATTAGAAGCGAACGTAAGTCTGTTAGGTCTATAGGGGATGATCTACCGCACTGACATTCGAACACGCGGTCACCGACTTGGTGGTCGCGGGCATATCCACTGCTGTTCTGTTGTTCATTTTAGTCAAGGTCAACGGTGAAGATGCTGCCTGTCGCATCATCCATACACCCTATGAAAGTAAACGTTTCACTTGAAAATTCCTCTTCTTTAGTAAATATTGAATTCATTTTCACCAGAACTAATTTAACTAAGTTAATTATATCCCTTTTATACAGTTTGTTATTTAAATTTTTTTTTGTGGCCGACATGGTTCTCATTTTTTATAAATGCTATCTCGAGTAGTTATTTGTTATAAGCATAAGTTAGGTATGTTTATAGCTCGGCTGACGTTTTAAATGTACAGCCGATTTTTTTTTTTTTGCGTAGAATAAATAAATAAATAAATGAATAAATAAGTGCGCATTTTATAAAAAAATTCGCGAGACACTCCACAATTGTCGGTAAGGGTGCTCCACCGCTCGCACCATAACATTTAAACGTGGATTAGAGCTGTTGTGTGTTGCATCATCCATCCGAGTGATAACAGTATATCTTTAGGTTTTCTCGGTACTGGCGGGTTTTTTGGTACGTGTGCATTACGATTACATTACGTTATCATTATGATCAAATTCAATTTTCCGCATCAAACATTCTGGTTTCGACTATCCCCTGCACGTTATTTCCCATCTTTATAAGGTTTTTATATGAAATGTGGATGGCATGTAAGTTGCATTATTTTGTAGTATTGCACTGTGGTTCCAGGTCAGCCCCCATCGACACATATATTTTTCTTCCTATACGTACCACGTAAATACTTGGTGATGTGTTTCGACTTACGCTGTACATATTTTGTAAAAATATACTTTTTGCGCTCCATGATCAAATAGTTCTTTTCTAACAACACAGCCGTTGTGTGTTGCATCATCTACCCGGTAGATAATGTTCGATTTTCATGTTTTTCCGCATACTTCTGGCTTTTTGATTCGTATGGAGGGTAGTTTTCGATTATACTAATCCCTACATTGATAAGTAGCGGCCTAATACGATGATAAATCTTAAGATTATAAAGTCATAAAGGTTAGTTACCTGCGCTTCCGGTCGTAGTTATTTGGAGTGTAGCAGATCTATCTCCTCCTGCAAGGCGCTAAATTCCTGCCGTAACTCGTTTAGTTCCCTAGTCTCATTCGACTCAGTCTTGCTGGACTACTGCTACGTTATACATTGTAACGTTGCTACGACTGCCTACGATCTCCGCTGGTAGACCGCGGCTGCCATACCTGCCACAAATGGCATTGTTGCGGCCTATCTCACCTTCGGGCCATGGTCTATTTGCTGCTGCATTTAGTGTTCTTGTCGCATGGAATGTTTCTTTATTTGCTTTCGACTTTGCCCAATTTGCTCTTTGCGTAACAGGCCGTCGTCGCCTGTGAGTTTCTCCACACCATTTCGGTGATATTGACAGACATATCGCCACAGCAACGTTTTTGCCTTTTCTTTTCCTCTTTAAATTATTTGTATATGTTGCGCTTACGACGTTTGTATGAGATTTGTGACTATTACTTATACATTATTCAATTCTAAGCTTTTATAATGCAACACTACTCTGTATGTAATGTTGATTACACGAAAAAGCGAAGATTTCTTAAATAGATATAACACTAAAACAATAGTTACTTAGTAGCTACTTACTCGATTCTGGTTTAAATAACATTGAAGCTGCAACTGTTCTTATTATGACTTTCACTGTTCTATTTCATCGGTGTGGCATTGTAGCATCAGCTAAGGGACACCTAAGACTGTGTGTAGTACATCATCTACCCAATTGAAAATTTTGCTCGACTGTGCAAAATCAGCAATCGTTTTATCACCAGACCGACGAATATATATATATATGGACAAATGGCAATCAATTTCTCTTCTCATCCTACCACATATGTCTATACTGTGTAAACATTTAGCTAAACGAATGGACACTTCCTGCTGTTGATATAAAAACTGTGCGACAATTATTGATATAAAAGAATTATTAATGTGACTTTAGAGAGCGTTCACTGTTTTGCTAAGTCGCATATATTTGCATATATTTGAACAAATGATTGAATGAATGAATAAATCTATGCAGACAAGGCATGTAAGTAAGCGCAAGCATGTATTTTGCATATACGTTTTTATATTAAAAATATTGAAAAATTCATCTCCTTTCGCTGATTAATTTTTATTCTTATAGTTGTGGTGTTGCCGATTTTTTTGATGTCCCTAATATGGCATATGTTTATGCATGTTACACCATCGTTTAATCCTTCGCTTAGTGTACTTACGAAGTGATTTGAAGTCTCTGAAGTGTCTTTAGGCAGACATTTTATGATGAATCCAACTGGAAGGAGCAATGCGTGGTGCGTGTTATTTCTTAAAAATATATCTGAGGGGGGCGGCAACATCCTGAGAGATGAAGGAATTGCTACAAGAGAAATCTTATGTATGGCTTGTCTCACTCTACCTACTTCTCTAACTAACTAACTACTATGATGTGATTTTGTCTGTTGCTGTTGTTGCAAAATTTGTTAGAACGAATTTGCACGATGCAGCAAAATCCTCGATAACGCTTGAAGACATCACCTTTGCTGCGGCAATTTATTTTTATTTATTAGTTGCTGTGCTAGACCAATTCTTTGCGACTTATATAGTTTGCCATGATTTCTAATGAGAATAATATGGCTTTTCGAACGATCACATCTCGTTGTCGCCAAGAAAGAGCCATCATCGGCACAAGGTTATTTGATATCTCGTCCCTTTTTATATGAGTGCGAAATTTATTGTAGAGAGGCCGGCCGGTGGAATACTATGGTTTTCACCGGGTGTCCACTTTAGCTCTTATGCGTTTGGACGAATGTGTGTTCCTTTTTTTCATTTCAAATAATTATTTCGTCATGTTTGTATTTCTACGAGTGAGAAAGTTCGAGAAAATTGGTATCCGTATCCATCGTCTGAAAATTGTACATAAAATTAAGCAGTTAATCGGTTTTGAATTAAAAAAAAATTGTATAAATATCAATTTATTCTAATTCTGATCACTGATACCTAAAGCCATATATGTATTGAGTTTTTCTTATTTGTATAAATTTATTAATGAGAAAATTTTTAAATTGTAAACGTCATTTAACTTTACTTAATAATTGTACTTGCACAACTTTCTAATAATATTTATATAAACTTTCGCAAATATACACAAATGTACATTTGTTTTTACATTAATTTTGTTTTAGAAGTAATGTTAAGCGATTATGAAAGAAGTAAAATAAAACGTCAATCTATTTGTAATTTCTTGAAATCCATAAAATGTATGAAATATTGAATGTTATATTAACGGAAAAAAAAATAATTTATATATGTATATATATATATATTGTGCATCATACCTGATGCTGCAGTAAGCTCAGCGGCACCAGGCCTTGGCTTACAAGAATTTTCTTTTGATGTTTTATTTTTTTCTACCCTTGCAATCGGACTCATGGGTCCGATTTTTTTTCTTATCATAACTCTTGTAACTTGATATCTGTTTTTTAATATAGCGAAAGAATAGTTACAATAGTTAGAATAGAACACTGGAATATTGATTTTTTTAAAAACTTCTTTTTTATAAATTTTGTTCTTAAGCCATCGCCTAAATCACAAACAAAGAACAAGCAATGTCATATACGTTATATATATATGTTTATATGTTTATATGTTTATATATATATGTTTTCTTTTTGTTTACCTAAAATACGTCTAATTAAATTTTGTAGCATTATCGATCTGTCGCGCTCTACCGTAATTCACAATTTATGCTAGATTTACAATTTGACATAATACGACACCTAACCTAGTTAAGATAACCTAATTTAGTTCTAACCCACTTAGTCGTAATTCTAGTAATAACATAGTTTAATTGTATACGTTCTCATTCTAGTAATAACCTACTTTTGTATTAATTGCTTAAGTTAGCACTAAATTATTTATTTATATAAGACACTGACCATACCTTAGTTGGAGAGAGAAGCAACTTAGAATTAGACGAATAAATAAAGATTTAATATAAACATAAAGACTTTAATTTTATGTAGATTCGCTACAATTTAAATTATAATTTCAAATAATTGCGACAAAATTTGTATTTTATTTGTATTGTATTTATTATTATTATTATTTTTAAATTTAAAAGTTTATTTCAAAAAAATTTTGTGCAGAAGCATATAATGCTTTGCCACCTCTTCAACCCCTAACTTCACTATATACTTATTTTCTACATTAATCTTACATGCATAAGGTAAAAATGAATAAAATTTTATTGTGTGAAAATAAAAAAGAAAAATAATTTTTCATTTTACATATATCTATAGAAACAGTTTGTATCCTAAACATTTTTATTTTTGCCTAATGAAAATATGTTCTTATCAAATGTTGCGGCAAATGAAGCGAAGTAAGAAAATTGTGCTCGTGGCCAAGTCTTTTGTGCCGTTGCCCCAAGCAAGACTAGAAAAAAGGTAAAGATTATGTAATGTTGAGTGTGCGTTGCCGTTTTTTTCATTTTCAGGGCAAAAGTGGAGATTTATAGGGTGTACGTGTTGTGCTTTATGAGTTACAAGCAAAAAACAAGTACAGTTTTTCTAAGATGGGAGTAGGGGCGTTGTAGGCGTGTTCTTTGAAAAGTTTAGATCATTTCTAAACGCTTTTGTTTTGCGAACCGATGAATGTTTACCACAGTCGGACAGATGAACGCAGAAGAATTTATTTACTTTGTACGGATTTTGCAGTTTGCTTTTGTGCGTTGTAAAGGTTTTGTGGAAAAAAACTATTAGACGCTGTTAAATTGAGTAGGCGTGGCCTGAGGCAAGCACTACAGCATCGCCTAAAGAATATACGTGTACATCTTTGTAGATCTCTCTGCTGTAGTTTATGAGTAATGAGCAAGAAACCAATTTTTTGGATTCCTTTATCAGTTTACTTAGTACAGCAGGCGTGTGTCCTTCGAAAGATCTGGCCCATTTTCAATGCTAACCTGCATGCAAGAAGTTTCAATTTTACAGCAGATATTGTATAGACGGACAGACGAGAATGCTTAAATCAATTTAGAATATGATGCTAATCAAGAATATATATACTTTGTGGGACCTCTGAGGCTTCCTTCTGGACGTTGCAAACGTTTTGACAAAATAAATATATCACTCATCGATCGGTGATGGGTATAAAAAGTGTTGTTTGCGTATATTTGTATATACAAAAAACGCGTCCAAGAAAACCAAAACTCAGGTGTGTTAAATTGAAATAAAAAATAAATCGCAAGTTCGCACATGCACTACTACTGAACAATAAATCTTTTTTATAAGTTAAAAGAGCGTTTATCTTAACTCACACAATCAAAGTTGATAAATAGATATAATTTTGCAAAAATTTTAAATTAAAAAAATGAAAAATCCCTCTCCTCCGTTAAGGAATTTGTTCATTAGTTTTTTATGTAAAGCAATTGAAATATCTTTTAAAGAGAGTTAACAAAGTAAAAGTGCGTGTACTTAGTCATTTAAATCACCTGTAATTCTGTATTTTTTGAATTATCGAAATTGAACCGAGGGCTTTCTCCACAACTAGATTTACTTATAAAGAGGTATTGTCAAGATGTATAAATATAAATTTTTAAATACATTTAATCAGTTAACTGACTATAAGACGAACGTGTTTGTCATGAAAATAATACGAAGTCATGATCCGTCCATCTGTCCGAACAGGTGCATTGCGAAGGTGGTAATACGTTGTACGTAAAATACGAAATGAAATACTGGATTATTCGAAGTAAGCTGCTTCGGATGTTGTTACGGCATAAAATTCACTTCACTAAAAAATCTCATTGATCAAGCAACAACACTGTAAAACTGCCAAACTGATAAACTTTCGACATAAAAGAAGCCAATGTAAAAATACAACATTCAAAAAACGTTAAACCATAAATTGAAAAGCAAAATTAATTCTTAAAAGCAACTGAAATGAATTACTTTCTCTCTCTCTCGCTCTCTCGCTCTCTCTCTCGCTCTCTCTCTCGCTCTCTCTCTCTCTCGCTCTCTCTCTCTCTCTCTCTCTCTCTCTCGCTCTCTCTCTCTCTCTCTCGTGATTCAAAATGAATAACAAATTTGTTTAATAATTATTTTTCACAAAAAAATTTCGTTTTCTTTTTCGTCTGAGATTCTTCTTGTTTTTTATTGCCCCTTACGTTAAGATTCTATTTTTGTTGCTCAGTCTTGGGCTGTGGAAATAAATAAAAATTCTTTGTCTACTTTTCAGATAAAAGTTAATTTATTACCTAAATACTTGGTCATAAAATTACATCTTCAACAGGATATTTTTTTTCGAAGACTACATAATTATCCGCCAGCAATTGCATCCACTTCCGGAACATTTTATTATATTTCATACAGGTGGGTAATTAATTTAATAAAGCTTGTTTTTATAAAAATTTAAAAAAAAAACAACTTATTGTAAGTTTGAAGTAGCGTCACTTTGTGTAGGTAACGACGCAACAGAATAAAAAATCTGTATTTAATTTAGAACGTATCATAGATACCCGTCGTCTTACATAGCACATAGTTACGAAAGCCAAGGGATGGAATTTTAGAAATCTTTGTAAATTTATGACAATTTCAAGGTGGACGGACGCCCAATTAAGATTGGAAATTAATATTAGTGTTATTGTTATCATCTGGAGGGCAAGACGCGTCGCGACCTGAAAGTTTTATTAGATCCGTTTAGTAGTCTACCAATTCTATTAAGCTTATGAACCACCATACTTTGTCTGGTATTATAAATTGCTCGCCAAACGCACATTATTGCCTTCGCATTTATACAAAATCTAATGAGATATAATCGTGCCCTCTTCTGACTTAGACAAACCGATATCTGATAACACGGGTTGTTGTGTCTCCCGTGGAAATGAGCCAACAACTGTAGGTCGTTCTTTCGTAGCTTTTGTGCTCATCCTATGAATGTTTTTGCCTGTGGTTGTTCAACACTGGGCTTCCTTTTTGAGTCTTTGGCTCTTTAATATGCTTTAGAAAGTTTTTGACTTGCTACCTTCATTCGAGCAGACCTGTCAGCAGAGTAGTCAGATATTGCACTGTTTTCGATGTCCTAGAATATCTAAATGGCAAACATGAAATGTTGGGCGGACTGCATCGTCTTTTCGTAGCTCTCAGTGTACTGAGGGGGAGCACCCACATGATAACGAATGCAACGGCATTATAATATTTAGAGCCAAGGTTCTTTTTTTTTTCATCGACTAAAGAAAGTAACCAGCCCCTGACTGGCCTGGTTATTGGACTGTCATACGTTTTTCTAGCCAAACTTGCTCTCAAGTAAAATATGCAAATTCCGATTGAATAAACCGGCCTCTGCACTTTGTGGTGTTGAATGTGATGGGTTTTAAATTTCAAAGTGTTCTATGAATGCCAACATACCGACGATCTAAAAGGCGAGCATATGGTGGGTTAAAAATTTCATAATATTCTTCCCCGTCTCAGATCTACTCATTTTTGAATGTGATCGTCACAAGCGAGATAAAATAATTAACATATGTCCTCACTTTTTGATAGAAGATACGTACGCACTCATGTCACAATGAACTTCTTCTTCTCTTTTCATATCCCGTTCACGTTTTCACTTTGTGATAAAAGACCTCAAGTACTTTTTTGAACAACCTTCGATGGCCGTAATTTAATACAATGCCTATCACGCATAACAGGGACGTAGAAAATTTGTGGTTAAAGAGGAAATTTGAAGAATCAAAAAATCGCATTAGTATAGGTATTTATTTGTATATTGAAAAGCTTCTGTAGTGATAGCTAATTTACCACGAATTCAGCTGCGTATCTGATATCGTTACACAAGCATATGAGACACTCCTGCTTATCAAGCGCTTTGATGATATACATATATTCTTTTTTTTTTTTTTAATTTTTTACTTTAACAACTTTATACATTTACTGATTTTTTGAGGTCTTCGTTTAATATGCTATTATTAAAAGGTTTTGTTTGCTTTTTGTTGTTTAAATGTGAAATAACAAAATGCTCGCAACATTGTAATAATAAAAGTGAATATATGTGCGTTGTGTCGTCGATGTGAGGTTTTTAATTTTCATAATTTTTTCTCCATTTCTACAGAATAGATAAATACAGCATAAAATGTTTTATTCATAAACATTTTAAAAGTTCAAAGTAATAAAATAAAGATAAAAGAAAATAAAAAGAGAAATAAAAAAATGAAATCGAAAATAGATTAAAAGTCAAAAGATTGCATACAACATACGTGTTATGTATTATATAAGAGAGAGAAACACGTCATAGGATGAATGCGTGTAAAGAAACAAACAAAAAGGGTTTTATTTTCTAATAATTAACAAAAAGAATTTCATTACAAAAAAATGTTATTTTAGTTTTTCTTAAAAGGGGAAGTTTGCGTAGATCCTTTTCTCTTTATAAATGAAATTTATATTTTTAAGTTTAAGCGACAAAAACTTTATAAATGCCAAATTCATAATATCATAATATAGAAATTTAAAGCTTCACAAACAAGTATAAAGAAGAAGAATGAAACTTTGACGAATTAAATGTAATCAACACCAACTTTTTAGCAGAGCATAGAAAAACATAACGAAAATGTATACTAATAATGGTTGGCTGTATATGCATATATATATATATATATATATGCGTGTGTTTGTTTGTTATACTTGGTGCCTTTACATGCGTCATTAAATCGCTATTTAACCACTACAGCCAAAAAGTATGCAAACTTGAAACTTACGAGGATTTAAGACAAAAGAGGCAGAGCACAGAGGACACGACGACGACGACGACAAGCATATGCATGATTATGCATAAGTTAAAGTTTACTTGTTTTTTTTTTTTTTTCTTTTGTGTCATTATTACACCCTTCTTTTACTACTCCCCCACGACGTAACATTGGGGGTTTCATGTTTTATTTTACTTTTAAGTTTAAAGATGCTCAAGAGAAGAGCAAGTTTTATATAGGAATTCACTATAAACATTAGCTAAACTCGTGAACAAGAGTTTTGACGAACAGTAATTGATTACTACTCTTGACTCTTATGCGCTTGTGCCGCTGAAAGTGTTTGTTTAAGTTTAAATACTTTCTGGCAAAGATGCAGAGCAATGCACAGACAGACAGACAGAGTCTTATAATAGTTTGTGATTAGTAGATAAAATAACTAATTTAGAATTAAAGAAAATAAGAAGAACAAGAAGAAAGGGAATTAATTTCATTTCTAAATTGCTTGAATAAAAGGATTGACAAACTCTTTTAAGATCTGTTAAGAACTGTTTGAAAGTTTTATTAACAATGTGCAGCGATAGCTCATTACCATCTACTGCTATTACCAGGGGGATTTATCATTGTAATTAGCAGGTAATCAAAACACTTTAAAGATTGAATTGAAGCTTTAGATAAGCATTTAAAAAAGAGAAGATTTTTTCAATGCAGCAAATAAATATTAAAAGATGTCGCACGTCCGGGTAGCGTTCCCCTTTTCATTCATTCACATACAAACAGTAGATGGAAACTCCCATCTAAGTTGAAGATCCCATTAGATATCTACGAGAATGACGGACAATCCTAAAGTCAAGAGTTCCGTGAAAAATTTTTGCGACAAAAGTCCCCCAAGAATTGTAATGGCTAGAGCTGTAGCGAGTTGAGGGAGAAGAAACTCACGAATTGCAACCAACCTCCGTGGAGTAGTACCTAAGGATAGTTCTGTGGAATGGAGAATCGTGCCACTGTTGCGGGCCAGACGTATGTTCGGTTATTGCGGCAACAGAGTAAACTAAGTCGAAGATGTGTGCGAAACGTAAGCAGGACTTAAAATTGGGCCATATTTTGTTGCACCAATTGACTTCAAGTTATTTTCTGAATCGCTTTTTTTATGTCCGTCCGGTCTGCCCATCTTTGATCTATTTCTGAATTTTTGTGTTTAAAGTTAAATTCGCAAATTTCATGAAATGTTTTGGCTACATGACGTCGACGCCATATACTACAAGCCTGTTGTGGAAATGTCGTCACGGCAAAAACTTCTCTTTAATATTTGTTGAAAAATCTGTGTAAGTTAATGTTTTAGCAAAGCGTATAACTGTTGAAATTTCAAATAGGAAGGGACCCCATTTTGAATTATTAACCAAAATCTTTTGAAAAATTTTAATTAATCCATGGAATTCCATAAAGGCAGAAAGTATCACAGTGCATAAGGAAATTAGGCAAATTAGAGCCCTCTTTGTTCTCTCTTCTAGAAAGAGAGGAGAGAAAATTTTTGAGATAAAAATCTGAAGAAAGAACGGCATGTTGGGGAAGTTGCGCGCGACTATATTCCTGTTGCAACTTGGAAGATGTGCTGAACTTGAACTCATCGGTGTCGTATATCGCTCTATCACTAGAGATGCTTGTAGCATAAAACATCTGTATTGTAAATTATATACGAAACATTAGCAAGTCGAAATACCACCGTCATTACTGGGCAAGCAGAAAAGCAAACGATTGGAAAAGATGACTTAATCCTGGTTTGGGTGTTATCGTCGTAAAATTGATCGTATAAAGTAGATCCGATATATGTCAGTCATAAGTAAGTTTTCTTGTTTACAAGGGTCTGGTCATGATAATCCGTTGTGGGTTTTTAATTCATCAACATCGATCCGTTTGCCTGAAGAGCACATTTTAATGCGTTAACCACTACAGAGGAAGTTGATATTACCTCGTTACTTACAGTAGGAAGTTGCGTTCTATTTCAAGTGCTTCTTAAATCGCAATTCAAATACACAACGTTTTGAGAGTACTGTTGAGAACGGAAGATTATGATTGTCTGCGACCGCATTTGTGTTGCAATTGCAAATACTTCCTCATTTATTCAAATATTTGTACAAATCTGTCCGGCTTTTTGTGGCAACATTTTTCATGATTAGTTTTGCTGACAATTAAATCAGTTATTAAGCAATTAAATGCCATGATAACTTTATAGAAAAGCGGCTTCCGTACGAATGGTATGAGAGGAGCAAATTCAATTGTTTTATAACTATAGCAAACACTGCAGGACAACGCCTATGTGTGAAATGAACCAAATCCTTTCACGGTAAGACAAGCAAGACGATATCATTGAATAGATGTTACAAAGTTTAATTTCTTGCCGTCTTTCTCTATGGCGAACAATTTTCAATAACATCTTGCTTTTTTTATTTAAACAGATTGGGACTTTAATAGCTTAGGAGAAGGGGGCAACTTCAACATTGTCATTCAGAATTTGGTCACATGTGTCAAACGTATTATGAGATAAACGTATGCTTTACTTTATAATGTAAAGCAAATTGCAACAATGAGAGAAAAAGGAAATCATACTTGCAACATGTTGTAACCGTACCGTGTGTGGTAGATATTCTTACATTTTTTACATTTTGTAAATTTCTTTTCCCTTTTTGCAACTCTTTTGACTTTTGTTTTCTCTTTCCCTTTCCTTTCTCTATTCTTCACATCGGTAACGATATGACTGATGAAAATTGTAGATGTCATAGTTCGGTTTTTAATTTCTTTGCACACATCTTTTCTTTTTTACATTGACACCATGGAAATTTTTGTTCGCTTCTTCTGACAAGCATACGAAATTGATTAAAAGTATAAAACGTGTTAAGCACAATGAACTGTGACATAAAGGCAAAAAAACAAGAACAAAAAAAAAAGCAGAAATTTGTTATAAAGCTGCTTGGTCTGAAACTAAAATTTCCATTCTATTACTTAATCAATGATTGGAAATTAAAATTATTTGACATTAAAGGTTATGTAAATTGTATTGTGGGGCCATTGATGATTTCACATTTTGATCAATCCTTTGATCTCATGAATGCATTTAATGCTAAAATGACTTATTTATTATACAAATAATACGAACTTATTGAAAAGCCTTCAATAAATGATGAAATCAATAATATGTTTATGTTTACGTTGACAATAAAGGCAATAATGAGAGCCACAAGTAAACCTTGACATTTCCATATAAATTCATTCATCATTTCATCCTCTCTAAGCCTTTATTACAGAAGTCTATTATATATTGCACAATGGCAACCACTTCAAAACAAAAACCATTTTCTCAATAACTGTTGTATTGAAAATTTATGGCTTTGTCTTGCATGCATTGAATTACAATAATTATTACTGTGATGACCAAGACATCAATAAAGAGGAGCAGAAAAACAAGAAGGAAACATTATCCTTTAACAAACTTACCTCTAAGGTATGCATTAGGTAGGCAGGTTTTGAAAGAGAAAGGCAACATCATAATAGGTCATGTGAGGATGTTTGAACACCGAGCGAATGTTTAAGTTATTGAGGTATACTACTTAACTTAAATTGTTTTCATGAAAAACTGCAAACCCTACGTTCAATAGCCACTTTTCATCACAGTAAAGATGTTCGTTATGACGCTGTTGTCTTTTAACGATGAGTAGATCGGCTTTCCTATAGTGACTCTTGCATAACTCTAATTCGGCTACCCATTAATCATTCGAATCACGCGCACATGCACTTTTATTTATTGCACTATCTTCGACTATCTTTTTGTCCGTCTGTTTGTGCTCGCGTCCCTGTGCCAGTTCGACCATTTAATTCAATCAATCTTGCCTTCTCTTCCCTTGCGGTGATTCCGAAACTCGTCTAGTCGTCTTGTGTATCCATTCATGACTACCTAGCCTCTCGTTTCCGGCGTCTATCTATCTTTCCTTTCATCCCTGTATTTGTGTGTCCACCCAGCGTTCGCCTTGAGAAACCCTTCGACCTTTGATTCATCCGTATAGCAGCCTGTCCGATCTTTCATTCGATCTATCCATATTTGGCTATGCATATAAAGCCTATTAAGCATGTTTGGAGCGATTTCTATTAATATCTTTATTTCTATCTTTTTCTTCGTGAGCATATCCGCTTTTAAGTAATTTCCATTGTTAGTCCGTCGCTCCATCCACATATTTCTTTGAGTACTCGCCCATCAATCTATATTTTTGTTTACCTATGTTACTAAGCGTTTCGTTCACCCTTCTATTTGTTCATCAGTCAATTTTGTGCCTACCGTCTCAGCATTTCTCTCGATCTATGAATTTATATCATTCCTTGTATTTGCTTGTTCTTTTCTGAATCATTCTGGCGATCATCCGTTCATTGGCTTAGCAACATTGTCCCGGATTTAAAGACCCTCCGCAATATTATTTCCTCCATCATGTCTGTCAACCTCCCTATCTATCTTTTTATTGCTTGATTCTATGTGTCGTTATGTAACTGGATCGCTCATCATATCTTGTGTCATCGATCGCGATGTGAGTCCAGATCTTTTCAAACCAAATAAACCGACTCGTCCACAAATTCGCTGGACTAAGAAGGGTCCTTGAGAAATCAAAATCCTTATTTCTGCGTTTCCTATTGTTCAAACGTGTCGTCCTTTATCGCCGCACATCTATGAAAAACAAACATTAACACAACTCATGTGAAAAGTTGAAGAGATTGACTAACGTTATTACTATCGTAAATATCCTTTCGCATCATGCGGCGGCGAATGCTTGCAAGAACATTTTAAAAGACATTTTATCTAAATTTAATGAAACTCGAACACATGTTCATACATACATAATTAAAAGTTAAAATTTTAATGAAATAACATTAAAATTCATTGTAATGTTTTCTGATTTTTCACTACTTTATGTAATAAAAGTTTTCCTAGCTAAAAAAAACAAGAAGAAGATAACTAAAAAAATACAAAAAAGAAGCGCGCTAACAACTATCTGCACAAACTTACTATAAAATCATAAATTATGCGAGGGAAATGATTACATATTGGTGTGCGAAAGAGTAAAGCGATGGGAGGAGGGGGTACATGATGCGCATGTTTATTTTATTGTAGGAAATTAACTTTTTAAAATTTGATATTTTTATCCCGTGTTTGACATTGCGACGAGATAATTAAAGTAAATCCCGTATACATAAAGAAATTCTATGTGAATATTAGATAAAAATACATAATTAATTAAATAAAGAAATTTATGCACAAACACAAATAAAAACCGCAGCGATGCAAATCCGAACATATACATACATATAAAGTCAGATTTATAAGCTGATAAAATGTAAATGTAAAGGGCAGAAATTAAAAAAAGAGAAGAGGTGGTAGGTAATGCATGGTATCACGTACAAGTACGTAGAGCAGTATTATTTTTTATTTTCCTTTATTTTTATTTTTAGTTTTTTTTTTTGGTATTATTATTATGTTTCACTTTTGTATGCTCGTGGACAGAGAGAAGTATATTAAATTTGACAAATCTTTTGCAACAGATAGGAAATTTTTATTATAAAGAAAATATATCCTTTGCCGGCGTTAAGGAATGCCGTTATTTGATAGAGCGGATACGCTCTCCAAAATTTCTCAAATTAAGAGTTCGAAAACATCAAAAGCAAACCAAGTCGATTTTCTCACCGTTCGCAGCAAAAATCCAATTATTTTCGTCCTTAACCTTTAAATTATAGCTCGTAACATGTAGAGCTCGCAACTATAATATTGATCTCAAATATTTTTTGTTTTTTTTGATAAAATTTTCCACATCAAGTCGAATCATTAATGATAAGGGAAGTGAATAATTTTTTAAAAAGCTTCTTGCGAATAATACGAGATGCTCCTGTGCAATTACTTAAAAAGCGTTGCCTAACGTAGAATGATGACGAGTGATGGTGACAGAAAATATCATAAAACAAGCGAATGGTGTAGTTATTAAAAAATTCATCTTAAGCCGAAATGAATATTTTTATGTATGCGTTCTATAATCAGCTCAGTTGTATCAGTTAGCAAATTAACGAAAATTAACGCAAACTAACGGAAAATGAATTGATGACGTGTATTAACTTAACAAAGTAATTAACTTATTTTTCATGTAATTATTTTTTAATTTAATTAAATAATTAAAATTTATTATTAACTTAACTAATCTAATTATTATTCAAACGAATTCAATTTAATAAATAACTGAATGCCTAAGTGAGTAACTAATTGATTAATTAATTAAGCCATTTGATTAATCAAAGTGATAAAAATGAATTATAGATAAGTTCCGAATTATTATTAATTAATCATTTCTGTCTTTTTATATATATATATATATATATATTTAATTAATATTAAATATATTTAATTATTTGAGTGTAAAAGAATAAGATATCTTTAGGGAATCGATAAACTATATATAATATATTCTAGACCAGCATATCATCATACTCCTGAAGCGATTTAAGCTTCTTTCTTTGCATGCTTCAAGTTTGATGAAAATCCACGCTAATTGCTTAATAGGCAGGAATCAATGTTCGCGGTGTTAGATCTCAAGTGCGGTTGACTTTACTATGGTTATGGCTATAGTGAGTAGTGGACAAACAACCACCGGGCTGCTGCCATCATCTCCTCTCCTTTTCCCCTTTTCCTGTTGCAAGCAGGTTGATATAGAAAATCAATCAAAAGATATGCCCACCATGTAAGATGAACTTGAGACGCAAAGTTTGTTTTCAAAGTACTCCTTGCCCACAAAGTACAATAGACGCAGTGATAAATATGTCCATGTGTATTCTATGAATACTCCTAGGGTGCAATACGAAAATAGAAAAAATATTCCACGCCCACCTGTTCACTACATATAAAAACGAAATTCATAAATGGTTGGGTACTAAAAGAATCGGGCACAGCCGAATATAATATTACTTTACCTTGTAATCATTATTCTATTACAAAATCTAAGTTGTTAACTCACTTAACTACTCTACGTAACTGATTAACAGCGTCCTTTGATGTAAGAGAAAATTCGCGATGATAAAATTTCACAATAGCATGGAATTTTTACATTAGATTGATACCAAATATTACTAAACTTAGATAGCTGAAGAGCCATCCATCGCTATGTAACACCATCCCTTAAGTGAATAAACAAGTTAATTGATCATCACAAGAAAAAATTCAACGTAAAAAATATAGATAGCATTTTAGTAGTTCATGTTACCATTGAAACTTCATCGAGAAGTATTAGCTAAAAAAGTTGCGAAACAAGACTTGAAAATAAATACAATGCAAATAAATGAAGAATTAATTATGTTATATTTACCGTAGGTTGCATTTTGAAAACGGTAAACGCACTAAAGTTAAATACATAAAAACCATAGGTTTGTTTATCAACCCGCCAATGGACCGATTAGTCTCTTTATAGCTTACACCACTTGTTATGAAGCTTGTATTAAGTGAATGCGGGTGTATGACGTCATACCCGACCCGACTGAATCGCTTTAAACTTATTTGTCAATCCTTCCCTCTCTCTCTCTCTCTCTCTGGTTGTCTCCTACTTTTTTTTGAGTTATTTTAGCGCAGTTTAATAATCTGCCCAAGAGAAGAGCTCTATGAAAAATGGATTGGATTAAACCATAACACAGTCTTTCGAAAAAATCGCTAAGTGCAATAGTATTTTGATATAAAAAATTTGTATCGCATGAACCAACTTTTTGAACCCTCCTCGCACATAGTAGCGCTTTAAAAGTCAAGTTATCAAGTTATAACCAGTGATGGCTTCCAATAAGAATACCACAGAGCAAGCCCAATGATATTTTAACCATACTTCTGAATGGTGATGGTGATAATCGATACACTATCCTAATAGATGGATTAAGACAAAAATCGAATTTTTATAAAGGATAATACAAATCTTACTTTTATACCTTTAACTGAATATAAAGATTTATGTGAGGCGTGTTTTTTTTTTCTTCACTAATATGCCATTATATACATATTTCTCATGCGTATGCCACTTGTCGCTTGGCCAAGTTTAAAGAAAGGGTCAGGGCTTGAGAAAGGCGGGTTATCGACACGTGCGTCTCACTTCTACCATAAATATACTATTTCGTTGTCTCCTTGTTGAGGGAACATTGTGAAGCTTTTATCTTGATTTTCATTTGTATTTGTGACGAAGTGAAATAATTAAAAAGGGAACTAATTATTTCACTTCAAAAGTAATCGTATAAAAATGTGAATGTTGTTAAAAGCTTGGGTATACCTTTTTAATCTATTCTAGGGATGATGGACAGAGTTTGAAAAATTCAAAATTTGAAAAGAATATTCTTTGATATCTCACGCCTTAATTGACAAGCCCATGAACAAATCGTACGGAATGTGAACGTTTCACAAAAGTTTGAAGTTAAGAAGTAGAAGTGCTCTGTTAATCGTTTTTCGGATCTCAGCATATTAAGCTAAAATAGATCTACTTGCTTGCTTACTTCTCTTGCCTTCTGCGCTCCTCTTCCCGGGAACAATAACTTTTCGTGCCCTTAAAACATTTTTGTATATTTTTTTACTCGTGACAAGTAAAGTGATAGCTTGAAAAATTCATAACTCTGCTAATGAAATTACGTCAATTGCATATAAACGAAATGAAAGCGTTTCATTCTCTCTTTCTTCTTCTTCTTCTTATGGTTTTTGGTTTAATTTACCCGCAAACGGAAAGGAGTTTATATTCTAAAAAATCTCTTTCCGTGTTAGGTTGTATTTGTTTATGTTGGTAAAGTTTTCCCATTAGAAGCTTATGTCAAAATATATGGTTTGTTTGTCATCTACGTACAGACATACATACATATAAGTTTGTATGTGCATAAAGACATAAAATGAAAAGTTTTTAATACGCTTAAGTATCTATTTGTGCATATGTATATGTGTTCGAAAGAAAGCAATACATAAAATGAACAAATTGAATGCACAAACTTTCTTTTATATATATATATATATACATATATATATATATATATACGCATATATATGCATTTTGTTTTGCTTTTCTTTCATGTATCGCCCCGCTTTTGGGATAGACAGGGTATGATAATTTTATGGTTTTGTTCGTGACACATGATCACATTACGAAATCTTACAAAATTATATAAAATCAAAAAAATTAATACAATTTCTTTAAAAAGGATTCAAACTTTTTTCTTTTAAACTAGAAGTAGATATGACAGCATTGATTATCCCCACTTCTCGTAGAGGAAAGAATCCTTATCCGTAAAATTTGCTCTAAATTGACCAATAGCTCATTTAATATTCGTGGAGCCTGAATCCAATCATGTTTAATGTTGGAGTCCAACGACTTAAAATAACCCTACAATAGAATTAGTTCAAGCACATGTTACACCATATCGTCTTGCAGACGACTCGATAATGGAATTTCTTGAAACTAATACATCGCGTAATAGACGATCAGATGACTTGTGGCTGGACATGTACTTTGATCTTTCTAAAACTAGTTGCTGCTTGTACCAACATCTACCAATTCAGAAGACAAAAACCTCGTGAGCATATTTTTCATTCGCTATACATATACTGGTAGGTTTTTGCAAAAATTTGGATCACAATTGAAACAACCTTTTGTCACTCACATGCAACTTGTAGCACATTGTTTTTTTCTGGTTGTTTGTGTAAGAATTACATAAAATCTTTTTTAAAAATTTTTCATTCATACTTACGTACGCGTATGTATTCTCTCCCTTCATCGTTATATCGCGGAAAGAAATTAAAAACAAAATCACTTGATACTTTGGAAGAAGAAGTCTACCACGAGCGTAGGATGGAACAAGGGCATCATTTGGTGAATTCGTGACTCAACAGCTGTTGATCTCCAGAAGAGGATCGAAAAACCTGCAAATAATACCTGCAAAAATAACAGGAGAGGGGATACACATGCGTATGAACATTTGTATTTTGATCCTCCAAAAAATGTAAGGCGACAAACAAAAAACCGCAAAGCGCAAATAGTGACCGATTGAATTTGTAGAAATTCGACTCAACCAACTTCCATCTTATGCGCTTCGTTTAAGTTAGACATACTGTCAACATCATGTCAACTAGCAACTAGAGTTTCATAACCAGTTTCTTTTTTCCTTTGCTTTTCTTTTTATCGTATGTCAAATGAAGCGTATTAAGACAAACTTTTAATTGACCAATAACTTTTCGGTTGCTTTGGTAGAACGACGTCAGTGCATTAATGCGTAGCGCAGTGCATAGTGCTTTTGAGGTCTAGTAAATGTCACCACAATTTCTGTTTGACTTTATTAGCAACAAAAAAGCAACCACAACAACAACAACAACAAGAATACAACAAGTCGGAAAAACTTGTGATAAATGTTTGAAAAGTAGAAACATTTTTCGAAAAAAAGTTCACATATCAGATTTTCGATTGGTCCATGTAGATGTGTTTACGACTAAAATGGAGACTTTGTTTTTCTTGTTTTGAAATTCAAGGAATCCTTTGAAAAATTAAAAGTCGCTTAAAGCCATCAGCCATAGTTCACAGTTGTAATTTAGTCGAGAGTTTCTTTTAGTTTTTTTGGTCCAGAATAGGTAAACAAAGTTGAAATTAAATAATGAAAGTAAAAATTGAAAAGCAGCAGTACTTTTAACAACATAGCCTTTAAGACGAGTTACGAGACATACTACGAAACCGTTATTAGAGAAAATTTCTTAATTTTATTTTCTTTTCCTTTTTCATATTAACGCGACAATTAGATGTATTTTTTAAAATAGTGGTCCAGAATTTCTTTTTCTGTTTCTCCATATTTTTGAATCGTAAATTGTCGAAAGCACAATACTTGAGAAATAGCGTAGATAACAAAACGCAGCTTGATCGAAAAACTGAAGATATTTTGCTTTCTTTTTTTCTGTCGCACATATCTAAATATGCACAAAATTTATCCATCTGTCACCGCAAGTGAAAACCATCCACTCTATGCATCATGCATGAATTGAAATATAAACATGGAAGCAACACTCTTGTACATATACCACTCGTGCTATATCAGAGCATTATCGTATACTACGTACGTAATATGTTGAAAGGGAATAACATATCATAAGATAACTTTTCAATTTGTTACACAGAATTTTCAAATAGATTTCATATATATGTGCACATAATTCTTAGATATCTGTTATATTCATGTTCGCGAGGTTTTATCAATTTGAAAGTACAAACACATGTATACGTAGCTTGTGTGGATACATCATCAGTACTCTAAGCATTCCTTTCATTTCATTTCATTTCATTTGCTTTTCAAGCTTTCTATGTAATTTTTTTTCTACTGTGAATACCAAAAGCCATTGAATGTGAAGGGGGTAAATAATGAAAGGTTAGCAGAACAAGAGATATTATATTTTTATACTACAATTTAAAATTAATGATAAAGTATGTTATACGATTCAAGAGTATATTAGCGGTACATTTTCTTTACCATTAGTTTAGTTGAATATGTTATTTTTCTTCAAATAGTTTTGTTAAATACCTCAATGAGTCCTCTGATGGCAAATAGAGGGAACAGCATATAGGAAACAACAGATGAACTCATAGGCGAAAAGTTAAAAATGTTTTATACTGACGTACCATATATAACCACGCAGGTGCACATCTACCCCCTATTGTATGTAAATACAGTTTTCCCGTAAAACGGGAAATAAATGCATTTGCTATTTTTTATGGATACGAGAGCTATTTTTTTTTAAAACAATCTCAAGCCCTTTTCCTTTAAATTAATATACGCGCATCTCTATTTTCACAAAACTCGTGTAAAAAAACACAGGCCACATATAAAATTTCCTGATATGTTCCACAACTTGATCGTGTAAGATGACAAGAACTTTTTTTTTCAAAAAAAAACCTGCAAACCTCCATTTTACATATTTATAAACCAAAAACCATTCATTTTGATTACAAACAAAAACCAGTTGAAATTAGTGTACAGTGAGTGACAAAGGTTTTACGTAGGTTCCTGCCTATGTGGCTTAACCCTACGGCGCCAATGCCACACGGGTTAATTTAGCGTAGCCCACGCCGCCCAGTGAGTTGGACAATCCCTATAAGCTAGAGGTCCAAACTACAATTGAGTCCAGATTGTTTATTGCGTATGGCACAATAAACCCACTCTGGTAAGTGGTGAGGCCCACCCAAACCTCGGTTATTCCGCTAGGGAATGTGAAAGCCACAGCCACCACGAATACTCCCCGAAGGGCCGTACCCAAGCAGTCAGGGCTCAAACATTGATTAACTGCTGCGTTCAAAAGGGGTTTGTTATGTTTCCACCTAGGTTTCCACAAACGAATTGCAGTAAATCAATGTTGTATCTATGCACCTTCCAGCGTACTTTAACGGTGCGTTTATTCAAATTTTAGGCAAAAAGGGTTAAAAAGCCTTCCGTCAACTCCCTTTTACATCATTTCATTTGTAATCTGGTCGACCCCTCATCCAGGCCCACCTTCCATATTACATAATGCACCTTCCAGCGCACTTTAATAGTACGTCTGTTCCAATTTCATTGTGAGCGGGCTCCTGACCCCCGTGGAGCTTAAAGTTAAACTACAAAGCCTTTAGCATTACTTTGCGCAATATAGTAGAATATAATCGGGCTCGCCTTTGGATCAACCATACATTCCCGGCTAGCCAACACCGGACTACTCTTCATCAAGATATTTAAGCTGCGGGCGTTACATCTGACATGGCGGGCATAACCATGCTCTCACTAATTACTATCTCAACGTATTTTACGTAACCAGTTACCAGCTGGTTTTGGTTGGTATTTCCTTTATAGCATTTAGCTTTATGAGAAAAAAATTCATCTTCCAGTGAACCACTCCACCATCTGTCGGAAAACTCGTCGCCAAGCTATAAGTAGTCCAAGCCTTAAACTCTTCTTCGCCGGTCAAGACCGTTTTCCAGGGTTCACCACGAGGAGGTGAGAGTTTCGGCACATCTATGCTACCCCTACGAGCATAGTTCGTCGCCCCAAAATTAGTGTACAGTGCAAATACAGGCCATAAGTACATGTAACATATAAAAATTGCCATTGAAGCTAGGAATAAAAGTCAATTTCCCAACTATTTATCGCTACTTGATAACATGTGTGCGTGTACGTTTGTTATGAACTGGATGAAAAGTGCTATCACGAGTAGATATGTCGGGCATGCCTAGCACAACTATGGGGTTTAATTCAAATGGAGAATTTTGCTCGTTATTAAGGGCCAAGTAGCAGCAGAGCAAATCACTAAAACCTGCGCGGGCATATATCGGCGCACTAGTTTCGTGATAGAAGAAACATTCCGTGTTATCTCAATATCGTGTACAAAAATACCGCGTAAAAAAAGACTTGGTTACCTTCAATTTCTTACCGCACCAACTAGTTCACGTGTATTTTGCGGCATTAGTTTTGAACAGGTTTGCCATATGTAAAAATGTTGTATGGGCTTGTGAAAGCTTTCTTTTATAATTTATGTGACATAGAATTACAAACATCACTTTTTCTGCCCCTATTTCATATATTATGTCACATATACGTTTATCCTCAACTTTGCGCTTTTGATAGATAAATAGATAAGTTTGTATGTTCAAAGAATATCAGGAAAGTGTACTTTAAATATACTCTCGCTTCTCGAAACATAATCTGCACTTATTATGTTAAGTTGATGCAATTTCCATTGACGTCTGATAGAAATTTTGCTTTTACAAAGCATAACAAAGAGACGAAGATATGTTACATTTGTACATGTGCAACAGTTTCATGCCGTTGCGTATTGATTCGTAACTTACAATGAGTTTTTTTTTATAATTAGCAGAAATTATTATGTTATCTTATTATTGTAATTAATTTAGCCTGAGGAATAAATTCAAAGACTGAAGTATTAAAATATCAGCTTCTGAGAGACTATCGGGTTTATTGAAAATACTATCGAAATTGAGATTGGAACCCGCGACCATTCAGTTGTTAATCGAGATTCTTAGCCTATTCAGGCACTTAGGCAAAGAAACTTTATATTGGTTACAAAATCCAACATAATATATCTTTTGCTCTTCCGTTCCTTCGAAAATGGACTTACGGTGCACTTAACCTAACTAAGTTTATTAAGGAGTAAAGAAAGTTTCGAAATAAATAATAAATATTTGACTGTAAGGAAATGGCTTTTTTCTGTGTTTTGGTTGCTTGAACTTTAGGACTTGGGAGTATTTCTTGAGTGCTTATGTTGCCTGCTTGATGTTAAATTGTGTGTCCCTTATATTTACTACCTTATGCCGAACTCGATACGATTCGGATTTGTCTTTGTTCAACGAACAAGATAACCAAAGAAATCCACACGTCGAACGTTGGATATTGAGCAAGCACACCTATGTGCCTCACGTTACTCTCCTTTGATCTATAATTGATAATACAATTGAAGATTAAAATTTGATTTTAGTAATTGCTCTTCTTTGCTTGCCTTCTTGATTTTTGTGTGCAGCTCGTATCGCTGTTGCAGAGATACATATTTTGAACATATCTTGAAAAGACATTCTTTTACCGTCTTTAACAGAGAAGATTTAAAGACACGCACGCCTATATACGAATTGCTTTATAAAGTAAATTGAAATTTCATTTGACTTAAGATATTCACATCAAATTTCGGCTAAAGTACAAAAACACCGAACATGAAGACGACAAGTATATAAGATCATCTATCTATCTCTAAAATCAGATAAGTTTTTCTGCATGAAGAGAATGTTCTTTTTCTGTTTTCTATAAAAAATCGTAAGGTCACAAAAAAGTTTATGTTAAAATATAAAAACATCCTGTGATTATAATATTATTTAATATGAAAAATTTCTACTAACTAGAAAGGAAATCTTTGTTAAGAAATTATTTCCTTAAATAAATTTACATAAATTATTCGGTAAATTATATAAACATCTTTCTACGTTAAATAAAACAAAAATTAAATAATATTTTCACAGCAACTACCAGACTATAAGTATATGCAGATTTTATTGATTCCTTTTGTAAAATTGCTTAAAACGAAAAAAAAAGGGCAACTGATACTTTGCCAATTACACAAGCATGGATAGAATATCATATCTGTCAGAGAGATCTTTTAACGCACTAATCGTTTCATTTTCGAAAAATTGAAAGAAGAAATTCATCAGCACAACAACAACAATAATTTCCGCATATATTTGCCTTAAACTTGAAATAGTGCGAAGCAGAAAGTACCGAATGTAAGAGCGTTTAGTATACAATAACTTTGAAGATTCCCCTCATGCTAAATAAGGTTCTTTACACAGCCTCAATACATTTTGTTCAAATACAACGCCAAGTTATATGTATCGTAAGGTGTTGCTTTTCATTAAGTTCATCTAATAGTTTTAAGATTCAGAGGTATTTTCATAAGAATTATAAAGAAGAGTTCACTTTACCAGATGATTATGTCGTCAAAAAATCCTTGTTTAGGATATTTAGTAGATCTTCCTTATTTTTGCACTCTCAACAACATAGAGAGGAACATACGCGTATCCGGGTAGATAAGAGACGACGCAACTATCAAGAATAGTTGGTCGCAGACTCAAATCTCTCCTGACCGTAGCTACAGTACACTGTTCAACCCATAAAGACCTAAACCGGTTGGATATATGCAATCACAAGGATGGAACTCACTGCTTATCCCCTTCTCTTTGGCCATATATTTAAAAAAAAGAAAGAAAACGTCAGGGGTGCACCATGTTTAGGGTAAGCACAATAGAATGATGAATAGGCCTCGGGAGACGTCCCCCATACGGTCAGACAGAAATATGGAAAGAAGCGGACATACGCAGTGGCTGCAGGTAAGTGTTATGCCTGACTACTCGTACATGTAGATACAACCAAGTACCGAACCTTGACTTGCTAGTCGCGATTCTTGCACAGTCTACTTGTTTTGCAGTCCCTTCTTAGGTTTCCAGACTATGACTAAAATACAACGAAAACCCTCAAGTGTAAGGTGCCAAAGGTAAGATGCCAAAAAAAAACAAAATCAATATAATTAGATTTTATTTATATATTTTTTTTTGTTTTTTTTTTTTTATCGTTGCTTCAATCCAAATATATTTATATATATATATAATTCATTTAGCACAATTCTGTGAAGTATTATTTTTCAGATGTTGTTTGCATTTCCTTTGTCGTTTGTCTTTTTCCTGGAAGTTTTCTTAAAATTATTTATTGATAAAAATTAATTAAATAAATTGATATTTCTGTTAAGATTTTTATATTCATATCCTTTTCATTTTGCCTTTCTTTTGGTTTTCTTTTCGAAAAAATAAATGACAAAAGCAATTTCATATGATTTATTATGGGTTGCATATCCGGTATTTTCATTTCTGTACGCTTTATAGCTCTTAGGTCTAAAAGCGATTGCATTTACAAAAAGATTTACACACACATTTTAAGATATTTGAAAATTTCATACCCACTAAAGAATTGATTTTTAAAGTATATTAAATTTAACAGACAATTTTATTACACATGAATGTAATATGAATTTTTTTTTTCATTTTAGTTCGTGCGTGTAAGTTATGAAACGTGTGTGTGTTTCGCAATGCATTCAATGCGATAAAGACAAGCTTCCTCCTCCCAGGGAGTAAGGGAAACTTTGAAAATGACGAGCGCCATGAATTTTCCATTACATACGCAGCCGATGATAACATTGAGAATAGTGCGCGAAATGCTTACTGGGCTGTCGCGGTTAATTGTTAAGGTAAGTAAGTTCTTATCAGGACATTATTTCATTTCGAGTATGATTCCGCTAATTGTTGTCGAAGAACGACAGCATTAGCCTCCTTTACTGCCATATTTGTTGCACACGGTCTGCTTCTCTGCAGAGGTAGAAAAGACGAATAAAGAACAAAATTGATAAGGAGAGTGATGATTGATTAGGGAGATAAGAGAAACGATAAAGAAGCAACATATATGTCTAAAAACATAACTGGAAATTGAGTATCAAGACCGCGTCAAAATTTCAACTATAGTTTCAAAAATCCCATGATTTCAAATTAATGCCAACTTAAAATACATTAAAAAAAAAAAACGCTGAGAATCAAAGAACTGTAGATAACTACAAAAACAACAACAAATATGTGGAGGAAAGTATACAAATTTACATCTTTTTATCTAAAGTAATTGTTAAGATAAAGACCGTTATTGGTCACATGAGAGTCGACAAACAAATGTTAATATTGAATGTATTTGCTTAAATATCCCCAAGTAAAATTCACGCGAATATCTTTTGTAGGTTTTTTGACCGGGTGGTAGCTATAGTTTGTGCTCACATTTAAAGAAATGGTTACAATTTTTTATGACATAACTAATCAGCCAAAAGAAGTTCTCCGTTTATCTAATACTGTGGCGGATGGAGAGTGTGGAGAGAAGGCCGCAACCTAGTGAATATGTGTCCAATCGGTCAATGTTATACCTTTACCGACTGAGCACTACCTATGATCAATATAAACTCTACCGTATTTACGTCCCGTATGCGGTTTAATTAAAATATTTATTACCCTTTCTATCTTCAGCAACTTACAACGCGTGTCGTAAACCGATATATGAAAGACTTGTGCGGAGAGAAAGCAGTTAATACATTTTCTTTACATAGGCGTGAAGAAATCACTTTTCTCTTTCGTCGACTAATTACTACCGACGTCGAGCAGAGCAAAGTTTTATTCAACGTTAATCACTTTTCCGCCACTACGCAGAATACGCAGAATGAATGACTAATTTGAGAAACTTTTATTACCTAGATATTCATACCTAGGTAACAAATCTTTTTCGCGTTGATCACCTAATTACTACCGACGTCGATCAGAGCAATGTTTTATTCAACTCGGACCGCGATTTCGCCACTCCGGAGATCAGTACATTGATTTGCGATCAAGAATTGATTTAAGAAGCTTATGTTACGTAGATTACTATATCTACCCAAAGAAGTCCGGCTAGTAACTACTGCCGACAATCAAATCAATGCTTTATTCCAATCCGAAACCATTTGTAACTGCGAACATCAGAGGTAATCGTAATCTTAATTTTTTTAAAAGTGCTTGGGAGTTTTTGTTGAGTCGTTCGTTTTCCATTGATGGGGAACAGTAGCACTATTTTCATTCGAGCCAAGTTACTTTCATCTTATGTATTATTCTTTAATAATTCCATTCATCTTGCATGTTTATAATGCCTATTAAAAATACGGGCTACTCTCCTCATTCCACTATGCCTTAAAGATTCAAATGATAAACTCGTCTATTGAAACAATAAATATGTTTATGGCATATCTTTCTGCCCAGAACATGAAGTAATTGATAAATGGATTTTCCATTTTACTGATTTGTCGAACATTTTTCTATGAAAAATTAGTAGTGTTACATATGCACTACATCGTTACATCACTCGTACTCATGAAAGCGGCAAATCAAGCCTAAGTATTTTGTAATCCGTGTTTAATGCTTTTATTTGAAAAGAAACCTTTAGCTGAAGTGGTTTTAAAAAAAGTTTCTTAAATGATATGTAATTCACATAAATCATTTTTTTTTTTCGTTGAGTTGATTGCAAAACTCCTCCCAAACTTTGCACAAAACAAGTGAAAACACTATAGTTGGCTATGGTTCTATTCTGCTCCGTCTTATGGTTGTTCACATAACGACCTTTCGAAATGAGGCTTTTTTATGGCCAATAATCCGAACCATATTGAATGGCGTTCGTCCTTGGGCCAAAACACGTCAATGTATCAAATTTCATCAAAACGTATCCAACATTTCAAGTTGAACATAAGGAAACAAGAGAGTCAAACGGACAGACAAGCAGATCGATTCAGAAAGTGATGATGAACCAAATGATATAATGAAAAAGGGGTGTATTTCAGGGTTGTTGCCTATATTTGCAGAAACTCTACAGTACAGACAAGTGGTGGTATAGGGTATAAAGATCGTCTCTATCTGTTTTTTCTGAGATACAAAAAAAAAAAAACTTAAATTTTATATTAAAAAAATAATAAACATAACAAGTTATTTAAAAAGTCATTAGGTATTATTTGTACGAATGCATGTGTTTGTTAGTGTAACAGTTTGGTATGCAGGTAAAAATATTTGTTCAGATACAAGTAATGTGCTATGTTAAGAATGTGTTAGTTTTGAACTCGTACAATTTTTACGACTTTTGATGTCTTCTTTCGAACCAGCAAAGCATTCTTGATGGAACCTCATAAACTCTATGGGTTTACTAAGGTGATATTTCAAAATATCTAAACAATGTATAAATGTTTAAGTGTGCATTCACCTAAGCGTGTGTGTATGTGTGTTTTTGTTCGTGCCTTTGTGCATATGCGGATAAAATGTGAAAAATAAAAACAAATTTTTTATATGCAAGCATTTGTTATTTATGTGCTTGTCTGTCTGTCCGCTCGGAAATTGTTGAAATTTTATGAAAATACATGCAATTGTTAGTAATATTGTTGTTGACTGCGTGTGACATCTGCATACATATGTTTGCGTATTTATTTTGTGTATGAGAAAACACGTACATACCTATATATTTTTATATGAACGTATCTACATATATATATTTTACGTATCTAAATATTTACAACAGTGCACAAAACAGTTACTTAAATCTCTCAATGATTGTTTGAAAACATGTGTTCTAAACATTAAACAATGATGAACGATTTAGCCGAGGACAGGTTCCCAAGATGAGTTAAACAATCCATTTTTTGAAATTTAAACTTTAACGTATCAAGGCCGTTAGATAAGCGGAATTTCATTTGCATTGCATTATGATTTGTTCCATTAGGGGTTAAAAGATATTTATATTAAAAATCTGAAGCGAATAAAGTGTTTTAGAAAAAAGAAAGGCTCTAAAAAAACTTCCGCCCTATTCAAAGAAAAGGCAATCATTTCTCAAAGTTGTTATCATTGATTCAAGGACATTTTCTATACGAAAAAATTTGTCTCGCAGGTGTGTAAAAGTGGAACAGTAAGCCTTACAAAAAGAATTATCTGAATCTTAAAAAGCTTAGAAAGACGAAATATAGAACGATTTTTTTGCAATTTAACTCCAAGGAGTAACGCCGCCGTAAGTTCTTCAAAAAATCATTTGTTTGTTTTTCTTGACTAAGATAATCCCTTCAAACGTCAAAAATGATATTGAAACGTAATTATAGGTGCGGTAAAATTTTTAATGGGCCATGATTGTAGAGCCGGCGGCGCTTGAACCTTTAAATGAGTTTTTTTTTTTGAATGGCAAGCGGGCCATGGCTTGAACAGTTATCCTTCTTTTCTAATTCGAATATTTTATTAAATCTTTGTAATAATATTCTAAAAAGAAGGGCTTGCGGGATTTGCGATCAATGAACTGAAACGTTATTTATTGCCAAAAGATTGCTTCATTCTTGGACGAAAAATAAAATTTTCCAATACTCGCGGACTCAGTATCTTTAAAATCTCCCGCCTCATCTCAAATATAAAGAAGTTGCCTTCAAATTTGATAGAAATATTGCAAGTTTCTGCACGTAGCAAAGCGTAAACTAATTTTGTACATTCCTGAAAGGAAGACATATTATCGGTGTAAAAATGTGTTAACTCCAAAATAAATGTAGTGGACACCAGGACGTGGTGAATTAATTTCTTCTTAACAACACCATCGATATGGGTATCAAATAAAAAGAGTTGGAGAGTAGAATGCCACAAACTAAGTGCGTTAACTGTCTGTCTGGTGGCCAAGGTGGAGCTCACGATGTGATGGATTAAATTTTCCTTAACGGTACCTTTTAGTGGATAAAAAGGTGAACCTGTACTTTTTAGTGAAATAAACGCTTGGGGCGCTAAAGATTTTAATGGTGGTGGATATGCGAGATTCGACCCCAGCCGAATATAATTTTCTTACTCGTTATTACTTGTCATTAATACAATTTCTTTTTTCTTGTGTTTATTGTATTTTTATTGTCTTCTTCCGAATGATTTCATTTTTGTGCCATTATTTATCGCGAAAAAAGAATGAGACAAAAAACGGCAAAAAATGAATAAGAAAATAAGATAGATAAGATATATATACTGAATGACCGACCAGTCGACATCATCATCACTTTACGCTTGCCTGCCTGTTGCTGTGTGCATTACGGCAGCTACTTGTTACACTTCTGCCTTTAATTGCCAACATGTTGTACAAGCAGCACAAAAGCATTGGCAATATGCCAATTGAAATGTTCAAAGCAAATTATTTGTTTCGATAGCTGGCACCGGCATTTGATACCGATGAGCATACGAAATCAACATTACGTTTAGGAAATTTTGACAGTCTGTCACCTAAACGATAATGAAGCTATTAAAATAATAAGAGGCACACAAAAAAAAAAACAGAAGAATGATACGCGTATGTATACTAATTGGTTTTTGTTATCTGGGAAGGTTTTTATACATCATTTTTGCTACATTTTAATTTTAATTAAGATGCTTCTTATAGCACTCTTAGTTTGCACACATTTTTGCACTGACATTTAAAAGCCCAGCAAGCTTTTCAATTGTAAATTTTGAAGCAACTTAATTGTCCCTCTGTCTGTTAGCCCACATGCGAAGTGCACTTGAAATGTTAATCTTAACAAACTTGCAAGAAAAACAATCTTTTGCTTTACAGAGTTACTTCACTTTGCGATCGATCCATTAGCAATAGGCAACGAAGGTTAAGTAAGAGACACACTTAACGTAGACACCTGCCTATGATAAAACTCCGATGCCATTTGGCAAAGGTAGATGCGTTAACCATCGTTCCTCATTATTTAGAATAATTATCTGGATTTGGGGGAGTCCTACCATTGATAAACACAAAGCCATCTGAATGAACCTTCTTTGAAAAAGGTACAAGTCCATTTTCGTCAAAAATTAGTTAATGCGTTTCATCCTGCAAAGTTTTCATCATTTTTTTACTTAATTACTTTGAAAATTTCATTTAATTGAATCGTTAAATATTTCCACATAAAGTGAAATGGACTTACACTACTTTCAAAGAAAACGGCTCATTTAATGCTCCCCCCCCGTATTTGTTTAACTACAGCCAACAGCAAAGTCCGTTCTCTGCTCTCAGGACAGGGCATGCTTTTCGCAGGCTGCTGACGCGCGTGTTAGTACATGTACCTCTATGCCTATACCAAATGCCAAATGCCTTTTTCCCGCAATCTTTCCCAACCAAAGGAGTGTTCATACGTAAAGGAGAGAAACCATGTGCCATCAATCTTTTTTATTTGCTCCATTAGCTTTCAATCTCCGCGACGATATATCGACATGAACCAGCTTTTCAACTACTTCTCAAGTCAGCACCGACAGCTCTGGGATTAATGTAATTAACGACAAAAGAAAAAGTCTTTTTTTTGAAAAAAGAAATTCTTTCAGCCCAGAGCACTTGAAATCTCTCTATGAAGAAACGCTAGCCGCACTATGTTTACTGGTGAAGTTGTAGAGGGGAAGGGGAGAAGATTAGAATCTTTTGGTTAGTTGTTTATCAAATCTGAAATAGAAATCTGAAATGTCACAACATATCCATATAGGACCGTTTTACATAAGATTATTAAACGATTCATTTATTTATTGCTACATCATTGCGTAACGTAACAACGTAAGACTCTACGATCTGTAAAACAAATTCCAATCCATTTTATGTTATCCCGTCTTCTCAATATTGTCCTTCATTCTTTGTTTATTTAAAAAAAAAAAGCAAAAAGAAACACAAACATATAAGAAGCAGGTGACAAAATATTCTACTGAAACCAGATGATATATTAATATATATATATATTTTTATTTTGTTATAAATCACTTCATTGCACGTATTTTCGTGAGACATTGAATCATGAATTTCGCAATTAAATAACCAAAAAATTACTTGATTGCATCCATTGATAAAAAACAAAAAAAAAAAACTTATAACATTTGGTTTGGCAGCCAAATTTTCTAATGCTTGCGTAAACATGTGACTAAACATCGTTCTCGAATGTGAATATGAAAGAATTATTGCACTAAAGAATAACAACCAACACTCTATACTACATTATTGAGAACACGACAACATGACACAAATAGAAATTAATTAAATTTCTATTATATTGTCATGCGTAAATCAGAATAATTGAATAAAAACTTGAAGCGACATAAAAGAAACAAAAAAAAGAACAGACGTCGTACCCTGCAATCTGTCAATGGCTAGAAAAATAACGGGCAAAGATAAGTAAAAAAGCTCCAAGAACAGGTCAAATGCATTTGGGGTGAAAAACCGCGTTACCTGCAACCGACTAAATGGCGTTATCCGACTAATTATGTTGAAATTTTCCGAAAATATTGATTTAAAAAAGTTCTCATGCAAATATTTATTGAGCACTTCGACCAATTATACATATTGGGAGCAGCAATAATGTAACTGATTCGACTATGCTTCACCAAGAAATTAGGGACCACAAGAATCATTATTATATTCTTCTTAGATACTTTTGATGGAAAAAACCAAATTTGCAATAAAGAAAACAATTTATAGTAAGCCCTTACTTTTATAAAAAAAAGCCATTCAGAGAAAGCTCACAACTTGTTCCCCAAAAATGGGGGCAATTTTTTTAAGTTTATATGAAAATTCGAGTTCGACATAAGATAAGAAGGTCTTGAAGCATTTGGAAAAACTTTTTTCACATTTTTTCAAGAACAAAATCCCGGCATGGCAGCTCTTCTTCTTCCTCATTCCTTTGATTGACTTACCTTACTGAACTTCAGCGGGTTATAATCTTGCATGTAGGATAAGGAAATATATGATTCAAACGCTAGTACACAAGGGACCGTCTTTTTCCAAAAATTTGATTTCCAGACAGAACGTCTTCTGGGCTAACTAACCTAAAGACGAAGAGCGAAAAGCATGGTTTTCACTTTAGATCTATCGAGAAGTATGATGGAATGAAATAGTGAACGATATTAAGGACAAATCTCAAATATCTTAAGCCGCGATTTGAAGCCACAGAGAACTTAATAGAATTTTATTTAATTTCTTCCAAAACAAATTTCATAGACTTATGACCAAGTGCTACACATAATCAGATTATATAAAAAACATAAAGCACTTTAATGTGGATGAGGAGCTGGATTACTTATAAGAAAAACCCGTAGTTAAGTGTTGAACGAAAATCTACTGAAAACACACATTTTATATATTTTATGTGCTAACTTATGTACAGCAAGTCTATACGGATATAAAAAGTAAAATAAATGAAAGCAGGATATTGAGGCGAATCTTAGATGCCTTTCGTTATCGCACAGCTTAAACGCTAAAATTATATCCCCAACTATCGGTAGCCGTATGTTCTCACATTTTTTTTTTATTATTATATTTATATATTCTATGTATACAATTTACTACTAAGTGGGGCAAGCCAAATAATTATCTCTATTGTAAAACTGGCCATTTTGTTAAGTATTATTAAAGTCACGACATACGTCAAGACGCTTGTCTTCCTTCCTGCTCCAAAAAAGTTGATGACTCAAATTCTTTGTAATCTTTATTATTTAATAATTGAGTGCTTAAAGGAAGCGTCCACAGTTTACATGGTGGGAACACTGGAGTGGGCCTTCTTTTCGAATATATGAAAATATATAGAGATATTTTCTTTCTTGGAGATACTTTCTTTACTTTTATATGAAAATGTAAAGATACTTTCTTTAGTGAAGATATGTCGGTCGCGCAAATGAAACGATTTTTATACGGAATGTTTACAAAATTTTACTTCATATTGTTCATTCAAGACGAGATCACTTCTCTAGAAGTCCATTAATTATGGTGAAGCTTACACCTTATAAAAAAGTTATTTTTTTCCCAAAATCGCTTTTCTTTGTAAGTGAAGTATCGTTTTTACATTTCCATGGAACCGAAAATATGTAAATTAAATCCTATGCTTCTACTTCAATTCCAAACACATGTAATTCTCTTTTTACATGAATCTTTTTTACACGAAATTCGATTTAATTAAATTTAAAAAGAAATAAAAAAATTTAATATTTTGTGCATTTTTTTAAGGTTTTTTTTTAAAGCTTTTTTTTTCATGTTTCTATGAATTTTTTTTTATTCTCAGTCCTGACAAACATGTATTGTAACTTCGCGTTATATTTTTCACTTCACAATTCAGTTAGATTGTGTCGATTATATGTGAGTAAAGACGTAGGTAAAGTTTCTTGTAATTTTGAGCTGCTTTTTAAGTCTCGATCCAATCTATTTTTTTTTCCATTTAACCAATATCTTCTTTTGCACGAGTTTTTCGGGAATGTATCTATCGTGTAAAAAGAGAATTACATGTGCTGCGAGAACTCCATATGTAGAGAAAGGACAAACCTGCGCTTACTCGGAGAAACGCTTTGTTGAAAAGTGAAGCAAAAAAAAGAAAAAATAAATTTTTTGTTCGCACAAATTTTTACCAGAATTAGTAAAAGCTTAATATTTCCGAAATTTGGGAAAGCTTTCCAAACATCTTTACTCCCATTTATTGAAATCGTAGATAGACAGATAGCTACCTTTTGCGTACTGTCACGCTAAGGATTCAGAACGAATCGCAGATATGTATACAACACTTCGGATGCATTTAATTCGAACTCCTACGGCTAAGGCCATGATATGGCCAACGTTGGAATTAGTGTACACATTCAATTTCTTTTCGTGAAAACTTCTTGCATATAAAGGAATAGAGAGAATGTGTAAAAGTTGTAAAACACTACAAGAACATGAACACACACTCTGTAACGCAGTGGTGATTGGGCAAAAATGATCCGTATAGTGCAACAGACAAACAGACAAACAAACGTTGGTAATTGTGTGTTCGTACACATAATCATTATAGTGCTTGTAACCCCATGCTTAGCGTACATGTATGGTACAAAGGCGCAACAAATGTCGATTACACGACTTGATTACAAGGACGATTTTCTCTTTTTTTTCTTTTCATTTTTTTTTTTTTCGTATCCATCGTCGTCCTATATTCTATCCTGGTATCTTGACTGTTTACTATCAGCAGGCAGGCAGGCAGGCAGGAAGAGAATATAGTTACCGTAGGGAATAACAATCGCAATGTCTGTATATGTATACGTATGTGGATATGTGTGTGTGTGTGTGTGTGTGTGCATGTGTGTATACCATCAACTATAAAAGTTGCAATCGTTTGCCTTATTGTGTTAGATTGAGAGCTAAATTATGTACGTTCCGTATGCATACAGGCAAGCAAGACAGGCTTCATTGTTGTTACTTGAAAACGTATAATAAATGTTACGAATCGAACAAACAGTTCAAGGATAATAATCTCATGCAATAAATCAACAATAATATGATTATATAGCATAAGAAGAAAGGTATTAAAGCCGAAAACAATAACGATCATCGTTTACGTTGAAAAAAGACATTGAACGAGAAAAGTGTAAGTAATAGGAAAAATGTTAACATTTATAGATGGCTAAGCTACGTGATTATAATATATTTTCAAATATTCTTCGATTTTCTTGGTTTTCTGTTTTCTTTTGTAAAGAATTTATACATAATAAAGTAAATAAATAAATAATGTATTTTAATTTGATAAAATCCGAATGTACTCAGCTGCGTTTATGAGAAGATTTTCAATATTTTTCGTTTTCTTTTTCATCATATTTTTTCATATTATAAATGCAAACAATAAACTTAAGGCAAATCATCTTAATAATGTTAATAAAAGCGCCGACAGTGAAGTCATGCCAAAGAAGACTTTGAAAAAAACTTGAGGCAGACTCTGTGGAGAAAACTACTTTCGACTAAAGCGACTAATGATATTATTTGCAAGACCTCATGCTCATTACCATATAAAAGAGAGAGGGAGAGAGATAGAGGGAGAGGGAGAGAGAGAGAGAGAGAGAGAGAGAGACAGAGACAGACAGACAGACAGACGGACAGAGAGAGAGAGGGAGAGAGAGAGGGAAGGAGGAGAGAAGTGGAAGTATCAAGCAGATTATTCCCCCTTCTGCTCGTATATTTATTTTTCCTTTTTATGTGCTGCTGAAAATTGAAGTATAGCGAACGCCCAGATAAACTTTATAATTTCTTACCTTTTTCTTGAAGATTTAATATGAAAATAAGGCTAAAACCGCCCATAGAAGCTTTACGTGAGTACACACTATGTAAACCTAAACTCACGTCTGCCAATGGCTCACGAGTTAATTTGAAAAGTGATAGCTGAAGGCCTCAAGGAGTAGGACAATCTCCACTAAGGGGGATCTTCCATTCCTGAGATCCCAAATAAGAACGTGTGATAGAATCAATTTTATCCGGCTTTGTCAGTGCCGCGACCTGCACATTATTTAATGGACCCACGAAACTCCGGTGTAACCAATAGCCTCTGAAAAGCCGGTATTCAGCAGTAAGGCAACACGGCATTCATCCCGATAGCCTGATGGAAAGTGCATCACCAAAAACAATCCTACTTTGAGCAAGTTGAATGGCTTCTCCTTTGAGCTTACGCCATACCACACACCTTAGTACGTTATCGTACTTTGCAAAGTCGAAGTCACACTTGCTTTTAAATCTTTTACACATCACACACAGTACGCATCCGACTTTGCCCCAGCTTTCTATCACTTCGCGGTACGATTCCAGAAAAGCAGAATTTAAGTAAGTTTCACGGTCCCCATGGTAGAGAATGGGAACAGAAGCAGGAAAACAAAAGGGAATAGTTTTCCAATACTCATCTTAGACTTCCAAGTGGAAATTGCCAAGTTATAGATAGTAAACCTTAAAGCCTTCTTTGCCGAATAGTTGAGCACCTCTACTAAATAAGAGCCTAAAAGCAAATCGCTGGAAGCACCACAAAAAAGTGAGGATTTTCGGTTTATCTATAGTCCTCAAAGATCCTCATACTTCCGCTCCCCTTCAAATAGTTAGTTTTGAAGGGAAGTTACGATTACTCAAAAGCAGATTAACTTGTCGCTGTACGAAGAGGTGGACATGTAATTTCGTCTTTCATTACTTTATGAAAATAGGTAGAATAATACTTTGATTCCTCCTTGCCAAGTTTTTCTGTCTATCTCTTCAATCAATTCATCCGTCCATATATGGGATTGCAAGTGACATTATTAGGTGATAATGTATTACAAGCTCTCTTGCGAGACGTCAAAGATCGAGGTTATTTAAAAAGAATAAAAAAAGGGAGAAAAAAGAACTTTATTAACCCTAACTTTGCCACGCAACGACTTTGACTCATTTTTGGACTTGGACGTAACTCTTTTAATTATTTCATATTGCTTTTGCAAAAACTATATGCCCTACAATATGGTGTGTTTATGCACGGCTTGCTTCAGTACATAATTTTTATATAGGTGACTGAAAGTCACACCGTGGCACAATTCATTATAAACAAACGTGGTAAGATTGCAATTTAAATTCTGGCTTGATAAGAAATCGACGTGGAATTTAACACTCATATCAACATGAATTTAAATACATTTTATTATTGATTACCGGAAGCAGTGCTCAATTATTCCAAAAAGAAACATCGCGCCAAGATTGAATGGAATAACATTTGAGAAAATCCTGAAGTGCACAAACCTCGGACGGAGGTAACGAAAAAAAGTGCCTGATAAGTAAATGAAAACTTTTACTCATGCTACGCTTGTTTTCGATGTAACGCACGCTTTGAAAGCGTTTTCCGAATGGGAAGAAATGGGATGACTTCTCCCACCGCAACAACAACAAGAAAAAAGAAAACACAAAAGTCAATTATAAAATATTAGCCGGCACTTATGAAAGGTTTCACTGTCTGCGTAGAATATTGGAAACAGTTTGTTGGACAATTTGAACAACGTTGTGTAAACATATTCTTTTTTTCATAACTATTCTGACAGTTTCTTACATAAAACAATTTTCGAAAACAATTTGCATTTTTTTATCGTTTTTCTTTTTTGCTTTTTTTTGGAGACAGTAGCAGCATAAGGCCATAAAATTGTTCAACATTTTTACGATTTATTAAAATAAGAAATATGAGAGGTTTAAGTCGAATCTCTATCGCTTGTCACTTGTCTAATTAAACTTTTAATAGAGAGCAAGTGATCGATCGATAGGAGAAATTCAGCTGAAACATATTCCCTCTGAGCTACAGATATCAAATTCTCAGCAATAACAGCAAAGTTTAACTATGGCTTTTAAACTTTATTATCGTATTATTGTTTTTGTGATCCTACGGGGGGCGATCATAAAAAAGTATCGTCAACAAATCGCAATTCATTTGCAAGTTAATCAACGAAAGGGAATTTGGTTGGTTATCATTTTTTCAATTACATAAACTGTTTTTGTTTTACGAATGACTTGTGCTGAGCTATCAAAATATTTTGTTTTTTTTTTTTAATTTTAATTTAATACAAATATTTAATATTTAATAATAATATTGTTATTTTTATTAACATTTATATATAAGTAGTCGAATCGGCGCAAAAGTGAGGTAATGCCAGGACAGGAGCTTACATGTGCAAGTGTTTAAAGCGACTCTTGAGACATATATTATTTTCCCGAAACGGTCACGTATCATACAATCCGTGACGGATATAGATCTAAAGTTTGATAGAAATCTTGGCTGGAGTAAATGCGGAAGAAAGACATCCTTAGTTCAATAAGGAAAAATGTGTCCACAACAACTCATAGCAAACATTAGGAGCATATAGTAATAACGACACCAAAAGTGTAAGCATAAAGCTGCTCCCGATCGGCTACCTTAAGATTGCCGTTGTCTTCTATATAAGTACTTTTGTGTGTGAGTTTGGCCAGATGGTGATTAAAGAATCGCTTTAAGCCGAGCATATAAATTTCCTTTTGGTTACTTTTCATATTTTCATCTTTTAATCGTTATTGACTATCGACAATTTTTTTTTTTTTTTTGTGAAATATCATTTATTGCTGATTATATTCATTCTACTAACATTGAAGATTGAATTTCAGTCATGTTTTGTTTGTCTTCCTTACTGTGCTTTCTTAAAAGTCTTCTTTGCTTAGGTATACAAGAGAAAAAGCCTTGGATTTGCCACAAGTAATGAATGATTGAATTTCCTACCACGAACGAATGCCAACCGTAAAGCAGTCGGAGCACTGGTAGTTGGACGGATTTGTTTGAAAAAGCTTTTATCTCTTACTAAGGTACTCAACGTCTTATTTTATGGCAATTGATGTAACAGCAAAAAAGAAGATAGCAGACTTGACCAAAGATTGGAAAAACTCCTTGGCCATGAAGTTGTTGGTTGGTATAGCGATTTTTAAGCGCCAATCATAGGTTATTACCTCTAGTATGTATTTATCCGATAAGCAGACAAGAAGAAACTAATTGTCGCATCAACAAGTAAAAACTAAGAACAGTAATGGCCGAATATCTCGGATCCACTACTTTCATCGAAGAGGATAAAAAAGAAAGAAATGCAATTTCGGTAGACTGTAAAATTGAACAGGCGTAGTCGATTGTTTCTATCCTTGTCCACCTACCGTAAAATCACCCACAGAGTGTATGTGAGTGTACGTGTAGCTAATTAGTAATGAGGAAAGAATTTCGCTCCTACGCAGTTTGTTGACCGACTTTTGGATCACTTTTTTAATATCAAACTGCTTGCACAAGAAGTTGCATTGATTTTCCTAAATTTGAAGACAACTTTGGGAAAGGGGGGGAGGACGGACGAACAAAAGTGAATTGGTCCAAACGAATCAAAGAATATTACTTGGGGAGGGAGTGTCGTTATTATTGTCCAATATTTAAGTTCTCTAATCTTTTTGTAGCTGACAAGCCCTTCTTCTACAGTCGTTACAAATGAAGCGAGAAAACTAATGTAACATCATATTCTACTCTTGAATTTTTATAAAGATAAATTAAGAGATAAATAAATGAACTCTAAGTAAATAAAACACAAGTGACTGCAATAACTGCAAATAAAAGGAGAAATTTTATGATGAATTTTATCATTTTTACCACCACTTGCTTGGTTTTAGTTTCCCTAAGAGTCTCTAGCTTAATAATACATACCTTTGATTTAGCTTTCGCTTGGGGTGGAACGGAATATTATAAATCAATTTTTATTGCATGCTTTGCAAAGTCAAACGTAAGTCGTTTATGTAGAACTAAAAAATGATTGATTTTTTTTTTTTTTGTACGCGATATCATCACCGGATGCAATCTATATGTATTTAATATTAATTGAACCCCATAATCTAAACAATGTTAAGCCTGATATACTCGACGTAGCGTTATTTATTTCAAATATCATCAGTTTATCAGAACACATATGTGTGCGATCAATAATTAATGCACTTTATAAGGAAAATATAATTAATTTTCTTTAGCAAAATTACATTTTATTTTGCTATGTTACGTAATCTCCATTTAGTTTAGCACACAGTGTTCTAAGCGTTTTTACAGCTTTTCGAAATAATTATTTGTTTTCCCCTTTTATTTGCTGCAAAACCAGAGAAGAGTCGCTGCTAACCAAAATTTAAGGCAGCGGTAGTACCCCGCGTTCTACTGCATTCTAAGAAAAGACGCCTTTCAACTCAAATTTGCCCGTTTCTTTTTCAATCGATCCAATGACACTATACAGCCCACGCCTACTATTGTTAGCCAGTTTTAAAGTTAATCGTATTCTTTCAATACTTCACGTGATTTCGGTTTTTTTGATCCATAAATACGTAGGTACATCTTCAATTGCAATTTTTTTTCATATAATAGCTTTTTCAAAAGAAGTGATTGCAGAGGACATCGAAAGTTCATTTCAAGCCGCTTGTCTTCTGTTCGAAAAACTTTGAGAATTTCGGCAATATATCTCAAAAATTTGCGTCCTGTAGTGTGGACATAGTAAAGTATGAATAAACATCATATGGACAGATAGACAGACAGACAAGCTGAGATCAGAATCAGTTCATATAGTAAAAGACGGGTGTATCGTAAGTCCTTCAAACTGTCTGCACCAACTTAACATAGTCCGGGCCGCAAAAACATGGGCTATGATTAATAATCAAAATGATCGAATAAAAGTAGACAAATGCGTTAACAAAAATACACGTGTAAAAAAAAATGAATAGTAAACAAGAAAGCAAATAATGATTAGAAATTCCACCGTTAAACCGCGAATTCGCATTACCAAACGAATTAAAACAAGAGAAGAGGAGAGGAAATACCTTAGAGGAAAGTCCTAACATTTATGTGCATTTAAGGTGTCTAACCCTTTATTTAATATTATTAATAATTAAGTGATTATGTTGTTCATGTTTATTGCTATGTTCATAATAATGTAATCCCCTCGCCCACCCCTCTTTTTCTAGGAAAACTATGGAATTTAACGCTCATGCAATGCGATCTCTCGTTTAAACCGCACGTACGCACAATAATATACAGCCGTTACACATACTTATTAAGGTAAATATAAATGTTTGCACATAAATAAATGTTGATTTACCATAAATTGGTGTACAAGTTTAATTATGTATAATACACGCATGCACACATGCACACACGCACACACACACACTCACTTACGAATAAACTATATATGCATTATTCGTGTGTACCGTGTGCCGTGTATGTTTGCCTTTACACAACCCCATTGCAGCTAGGTGGACATTTGGGCCATGTTTTAAATTAATTTAATTACAATTTTGGGAATTCATTTTAATTATTATTTTAGTTATTGCAAAATATTATAATTTTTTATTCTTTTTCTTCTGCTTCGATACATGGATATACAATTTTACATATTCATAATTTTTAAATGACTGACCCCTATATACATTATGAACTCACGCTATCTTTTATTTAATTTATTTTTTCCATTATATAAAAAAAAAAAAAGGAAAAAAGCAAACTAATTAACTCGATATGAAAATCGACCCTAGGCAAATATTAACAAGTGAGAAAACTACTATTCTTACATTGTACATTGAAGCGAACTTCGGGATGCCCTTCAACTGAGATAAATATTAACATCTGATTAAATTCTACTCCCCTTAGAGACATGCTTCACTCTTCTTTGGATCAAGTCAAAATATCTTTTATCAGAGACAACAAATAACCCAAAACCCGCCATTTTGATATTGACTCAATTCGGGACTACCCTTGCCTGTTGGCCTAGCAAGGATATTCTAACGATCTTTTTCGACAGCTAAAATAAACGCCAGTACTAATTGGACGAATGGAACGAGTTTTATATTTAGAATAACAAAAGAATTTCCATTCGCAGATAACAATCGCTTGAGGCGAGATTTGGGAGAATACTCTAGATGTGTTTAGCATTTCGGGCAACTTTCGACTCGTGGCAAAATGCATTTATTTCACTCTAAGTAAGAGGATATCAGCTTTCTCGCCGCGTTTTTTTTTTAATGTCAGCTATATCTTGCAAGTGCAATTTCCATTTATCCAAAATAAATTTCATGTTTTTTTTCATATTTGACGATGTAACCGAACCATCTTTTGAGCTTCCATTACGTTTAGTATTACTGATGTCCGTGCAACATCGGTATGTTATGATTGTTGAAAGAAAACAGCCACCACAGCGCTTTTCAAGTCAATGTTGTATTTAAATGGTAAATTTTCCCATTAAAAATCTGCTTTCCATCGTCGCACTGAATTTGGACATGTGTTTCACATGTGTTAAAGATAAAAGCAATCATTTGACACTTTCGAGAATAGTATGCATTCATTTTTTATTGTGTCCAAGACGACTTACCCCGGGAAATTGATGACCGGTATGTGTAAGGGATCACCATAAGAGCTCCAAGATGGTTAATTCTTTGAAACGTCAGCTAACGAAGAGCGTCAAGTTTCAAAATTCATTTCAACTCCCGGAAAAGGTTATTCTCTTCCCTCTCTCTCTCTCTCTCTCTATATATGTATTATGAGTCCTCCTCGAAGTACGCGTTTGACTGTAACAAATAGAATGTTGAATTGAGTGTAGTCGCATTTTTTGATAGTGGCTAGAAAAAAACAAATAATTGTAAACAATTATCGCTGTAATTAAACAAAAAGAAGAAAAAAAAAGAATATTATTTTACTGAAAGTATGAAAAAAAACCTGTATTCATGGGAAAGACACATGGAAAATATGGGCATATTATGATTATATTACCTAGGATGACCACATATACAGGCGAATTTTGATATAGACAAATGCCGAAAATGTAGAGCAAACTAATCCGTATTAGTTCTATAAAAATGTAGTCTACAGTCTACCGTTTACTTCACTGAGAGCCGGTTGAGAAATAGTAACGACGAGTGATGAGAGACGGACGATCAACTTGTGTATACCATACTTGAGATTGGTGTATCCTGTAAGATATGTAATATGAAATTCAATTAATTTGAAGTTTGAGCGTAATATTCAATGCCGTATGTTTCTATTACTGCACACATCGCTGTCACATGCATACGACAGCAGTTTGCTTAACAATAACTCAAAACATTTGCGAGTCCAGTGGACAAAAGAAATGTTCCTGGATGAAAACGTTTCAAAAATTCTTCACAAGATGACTCTCTTAGTTGATACAGAAAGGATGACTGCACTTGCTCGGTTAAAGTAAGCTCAAGGCAATTAAAGTTGCTCACCTTTGAAGTCAGCTCCAAAGCAGTTAGATGAGTATTTTTCAATGACGCTGTAATGGAGATTTAAATATTATTGAGTTGTGGTAACAAATTCCTATTGGAAAAGAAGAGAGAGAAGAAGAAATAATAGTAAAATTTTCTCCCTTATGACAGTAGGAGTTTTCATTTCTTACCTGTTAGTCCCGCTATTGAAAAAAACTTTGTCTTTCGTGTCGGAAATTAATTGAAAATCAAAACAATTTATTCGGTTACGCCAGATTCGTTATTGCAAAAGTGATATGAAAATAGATTTTACTACAAGCAGTAATAGTACGTCCTATCATTGAGCAGAGTATTTCGAGGATCAATAAAAAAGGTTGTTTCTCAAACACAAATCCTGAACGATTCAGTTCAGTTCACATAAATGCCGTACCTTGCTTAAAGCAAAAGGAAATGCGGTGTGAAAATCGATGAAAATGTTTCTGTTAAAGAGGCGTGTCTTGATCTTGGCTCTCTCTTTGTGTTTCTCGCAAGAAAATGAGTGGAGCTTAGATCTTAGATTTTTCTGTATATACAGTTAAGTTAAGTACTTTAACCATAAAGTCACGCCGATCGCTTTTTGCTCTATGTCACTTCTTTTACATGAACAGGAAAGTAGGGGCGAAAGATCCCAAGTTGCCTTCACTTATAAACCAAAAAAGATCTTCCGAAGTTTTACTTAAAGTGTTTTTATATGAAAATTTATGGTTAGGAAAGGCAAAGGTACTTTCACTCTGCCAGCTATGCCCATTACGAAAATACACCATGAAGATAGGCAAAGTTTAGTTTAACGGAACACTTATACTTACGCATATTGTAATAAACTTGAAATTTTCTTAGATCAAACAATGTAATAACGCCTTATGAACTTGTCTGCAGACATAATATAATATAAGCAGATCTATGAGCACTTCTTTGCCGAATTTAGTGTAGAATTTCTTCAAATCTGCGAAAAAAAGATTTTTGAAAAGATGTTACTCTTTGAAGGGTTTTTATTAGCTCTTATGATGAGTTTAATTATTGACTCACGGTTGATTTTGTATGAGGACTATACCTCTCTCCTGGCCAATAGTGTTCCTCCTTGTTAGGTGATTTTTGCATGATACTACATTTTAAATAAAGCGAAATATAAATTGATTTTTCTATCTGAAAGCAAGGAACGTCCCCACAATAGAGCCTTGAGAAAAAAGTCCAGCCTATACGTTTTACGATAAGGATGACACATTATTTTGATTAATGTCTGAATTAATGCAAATCCCATCCCATAAAATTCATAGCATGAGCCATGAGGTGGACAGAATACTTCTTCATGCTAAAAAGTCACTAAGCGTTGTTTCAATTGCTTTGTGCTTCATTCTTATATAAATTGTCTATCTGTACTCGTTTAAATGTGTGTGCTTTGTTACCTGGGCATTTTACGCTTGTAATTAGAGATGAACTTTAGTTGTGATAAATAAATTGCTTTTGTGACTTCTGCTGTCCTTCTTTCGTTTTTTATTTTCCTCTTTTTTCAACTCTTCACCACTTGTGATGCAAGGGATGTATGCAACACCCAATAGGACGTGGAATGGACCCTTAGATTGATTCAGAATCAGTTTCTGAATACCTCTAAGCTTATTTGTCGGTCTAGTTGTCTTCATCAAGCATTCATTCTTAAGGAGACTTGAAGTTTCCACACATTCGTCTTAAAATTAATCCTGTTTTTTTTTTTCCTCTTTACCTTTCACGGCAACGGTAAAATGATGTGAGATAAAAATTAAAAATTCTACTTTAAAATGTTAGTTTTTCACTCTATTTTCATTGTTCATTGTTCATTTCGTTTGTCTTTTCAATATTATTTAATAACTTTGGTAATTAATCTCCGTTTTGTGCTCGTTTAGCCTTTAGCCTTAGAATCCAGTTGTATTGGGGTTATGTTGCGGCACATCAATTAGCCAAAACATTTATAACAAGTATATATATATATGTAAAGGCAACACATACATATACGTACATATAAACGCATGTCACTCTCTACTAGAAAGGCAATGAAACCTTATACGACAAAGGGTGTATATAGCACATTGGCAGAGTTGTGTGCACTTAAGACGGCGAAGCAAAAGAAAATAAAACTGCAAATAATTTAGAAAAGTTTAGTCAAGAGTTAGGTGAAGGCTTTATTTTATTTTATTCTTTTTTCCCCCATAGTCTTAATAACAAGAAGCCTGACTACCGAAGAAATTATGAAATTATAAGTTATAGGGATTAGTCTAACGGTGAAAAAGACAGCACAAAGTAAGAGAGACACATAAAACAGATGCAAAAGAAAAAGAGAAAAAACAACTTTGTTTAACTTAACTTATTAAAGCTCATGATGGTCAAGGATAATAAAAGTAGGAATTCATAGAAAAGCGAAATATTTAAAATTTTCATCATTTGAAATTTTTGTAAGAAATACTTTAAAGCGCATGTAGAAAGATGATGGGGAAGCCTAGCTAGCATTCTTGTCCTCCGACCTTTGACTATTTTAATGCATTAAAACAAGGCAAGCAAAAGGAGTCGCTTAGTGAAAAATAGATTTCAGACGACAATCGAAAAAATAGTCAAATAATATTTTGATGTTTGATCGTTTGCTGGAGATTGCACCGATTATATATTATTGTAGGGACACATTCCCATTGTGCAAAATTTTGTTGAAACAATTTCTAGCCCATGTCCTGGCCGATTTTCGAGCTCATATCGATTGGGTGGCAAAAAATTTCTGCTCGATTCTGCCAATAATCTAATCACTCTCCGTACGATTTGCGAAAGCAAATATTTTTGCTTGCAGACCGGTTTTGGGTCGATCTTAACAATACATCACTGGTGTGTTCCTGGATCTTCAAAACCTATGTCATTGTTTATAAATATTAGTGCATAGGCATACGGAGGTAAACGCTGTCCACATAATAGGTCAGGGGCGAAAAACTCATCACATAACCCATTATAACTTTTAATCATAAAAATATTATATAAGCGTGGGTTGGATGAATTCTTTTGAATGAAATTTTCTGCAGGCAATGCACAATCAGCGCTTTCTTAACACTGCAAATAAGCTCAACTAGCAGCGCATGATATTGGCATTGCATGATAGGTACTCTCCCAGTATTAGTAAAAATTTCACTCACATACATATCAATTTTTAATTAATAATATTTTCCTTATTTTTTTTTACCCATATCTGCACTAATAGCAGCCGTTCTTCCGAAAAATCATATCCCAATTGCATTTCTTTGAAAAGCTGATATGAATTCAATTAGAAAAGCGTCAAAAAAATATGACACAAAACGTTATACTCTTCCAGAGCATAAATGTTTAACATTTTTCCTAATTTTTAATTGAAAGCTGCCTACATATCCTTATGTTTTTGCTACCGGTTTTTGTTTTGTTCTTTTTCTTCTTTTTGCTGGATCTGTCGATTTGTTATAAACAACAATGGATTTGAAACATTTCTATTACATTTGTGTACAAACACACAAGCACACAAACACAGGCGCACACACATGAATTTATACATTGATATACCTACATACATATGATGTATTTATCAGAGATGATTAATGAAATCATTAGTTACGAGCGAACAAAGCTTAAAAACGTACGTAGAAATTACACAAAAGAATTTTTTCGAAATTTAAAACAAAAAAACTTTTTTAAGTTTTTTTCACAATTACATATAAGTGCAAGGTTTAGCCACGGTATTCTATTTAATAGTACGCTGCTATGCTTAATACCGAACAATTGTTGCTTTATGTAACGGCACTTAATAAGTCCTTGCGTTCAGTTTATCATAATGCACTATTATTGATCTCTGAAAGTCTTTTCGTTCTGGAATGCCAAAAGTTGTAAAATACATTCGAAGACTTCAAAATCTTTAATCCTCTTCGGTTTTATTATTGATTCCCTTTCAAATTTTTCGTTGTCCCAACCGTTGTATTGCAAAATGTGTTGGATTTTTCGAAGTTGAGCGAATGATGCTATGTAAGACGCTGTAGATCCTATATATATATATATATATGGTGAATAACAGGTGTACGGACGACGTCTACTACTTGAAGTAGAAACAGATTTTCCCAAAGAAACTTTTTTATGCTAACTGGGCGTTTATAAAGAAACTTACAGAAGTAAACACCTGTTGTTAACCAAAAAACATTACCACAATGGGTATCTAAGTAAAAAAAAAAAGAAAGAATCGATCGTATTGAACTGAATCCAGTCGATTAATGCAGCAAATGTAATGATCTTTTGCCACGTTTACCGTAATGGTCTTGAAAAAAATGGCTGCTATGGTTTTCTGGAGTCTGCCATCTAGCCCGTACTGACTATTTTAAATCAAAGAATGCTATATGAACGTTCTTCTTGTAGTCAATGTTGAGAAAGAAATGACACCTAAGTTTAGTTTCTACAAACGCGGATTGAACATCCACCATATTCTCCCGATTTGGAACACTTCGCCTCTTTCAAAATTTAAAAAATCAAAAATTAAAACACAATTTTGATGACATAGCCATTAAAATTGAGGGCGTTTGTTACCTCAAAAAGTGTAGCCTGGCTTCTCAGATGCTTCAACACGTCAAAAACGCAATGGACAACGGAACTTTAAGCATGCGAAGCTATTTTTGTAGCAAAAACCATGTGAAGAAAAAGAAAGCTTTTTTAATCCTGTACTAACGCTTATTATTTAACATGTTGGCGGGTAGGAAGGTCTGTACGAAGACATTGGTGCTTTTAATTTTCGAGAAAATGCAATGCAGCGCAAAACGAAAGAAAATTCGTAGAAAATACTACGAATACGATCTAGATTAGTGGCTAAAGACAGGCTTTTAGTTCGGAAAAATAAGATGAGACTCGAGAAAAGTAGAACTAATTTATAAAAACCATAGCTTCGCTTTCGTTACTGCATATCCCTCTGTAGACAAGAAGCAGAAAGAGGAGGAAAATAGGCATTCAAGCAGTGTAGGCATTCAGCGCACTGCCCTTCTCGGGGTCGCTGGTTATTCATGTACTTTTTCAATTCGTTGGATTTAAGGGAAAAGTGAGGTTAGATATACATCAGTCAGCTGGCGAATAATAAATATGACCTTTTTTTAAAATTAGGTTCAATGAACAGTGGAATAATGCCTTGATAAGGAAGTCTTTCGCCTTAACGAACAGGTAGAGAGAAAGAAAATAAGCAAGACCTACCATGCTCTTAAGTATGAATATCATAATGGCCGCGCCATAACAAGGGAAGTGGTTTTTTTTTTTGTAGGTAAACCAATTCATGAACTAATGAAAAGGAGCGCCAGAAAGACACACTTCGAAATAAAGCATACATTTTGAACAATGGCCGTCATCTCTTGGGTTCTTCTTTTCTTTTTAGCTACCATTGTCTGAGCTGTTCAGTAGCTTTGCAGAAAAATTCTCACTCCTTATAAAGTAGTAACTAATTACAAGTTACATAAAAATCTTTATATTATCTTTAAATAAATCGTTTGTAAACGAGAGATCCCGCCATACTTAGATATAAGTAATGTACCATAATCATCATCCCTGGCTTGGCTACTAACGTTTTGTTTGAAAATTTCTGCTATAATGAAAAGTGAACTCAAATTCAAACTGCAAATGACAGGTATAACTCACACACAACCACATACCTACATATATATATATCTTTTCTTCCTTTCTTTTTTTTTGTCTGTGTGTGTGTGTGTGTGTGCATAAAATATTTCTGACAGACATATCAAACATAAAGATGTGCTTTTGCACGCATAGGAAGTGATGGATCTATTTAAACTCTTGGAAAATAAGCTGTATAAGAACAGCACAACGCACAAAGAGACATGCAATTAAAGTGAGTGTCGGTTACAATTGTACTAGACATGTTGCAGGTAAATCCATGCACTTTGCAGTACGCATAGACGTTGCTTTTCTACTTCAAGGCATGTGCTGAACACAGGAGCAGATATATTTTTGTTTTTTTTTTTTGGAAAGTGTTTCATAAAATTAAAATAAACAATTAATTTGAAATAAATTTAAATTTCTCTCTTTGATACGCACGATGTAATTATTGTACTTTGGTGGTACTTTGCATCTGCAATGTGCGACATATATAACTTGCTAAGTGAACTTAAACGTCTTATGGCAGCGTTAATTACGACCAAATCTAATTTCATGCATTAGTGTTATTCATATAATATGTTTTATTGAGTTTGCAACAAACACACGGACATACATCGAAACTCATAGATACAATAACATAATGAAATTACTCTTGCACAAGCAATTTTAAACAAATAAATTTAAAAAAGCAATTTTCAAAAGTTTTGCAATTATTACCATCCATCTCTACCATTAAGGGGCGGCAACCCTTAAAGAACATACACCATGCGTTCAATCACTTGAACGCTTTGCGAAGGCATAACAAGTTTTCCCTTTTCTTGTTTAAAGCACTTATGGGGGGGATCGAATAGAAGCAAAGGCACTCCTGGGAATCACACGAGTGCATCTATCTCTTGTTCATTAAAATTTTACACAAAATAGTCATTTTTTTACCTACGAACGTAATCACAGCAATCATAAAACGGCGCTAATCTTTGAAAATTTTCTTTAATTAAAGGGCGCTTTTGGTGAAAAATTTTGTAATTTTCCTCTTCGCAACTTTGCTTAGGATTGATAAAAATGCCAATTATATTAGGGTGTTTGGAAAGTAATTTCGTTTTTTTTTCTCTGACCAGAGAACCTAATTGTATTTGTTCATAGCCAAATTCACATTTAAGTGGTATTGTCACTATATATTTTGATAACTAGCGAAAAAGTTCTTTCATTCTGCGCAGTACGGTTTGTTCGTTGCCCCAATCAAAAAGGTTAAAATATTGGTTCAAAAAGAATGTGTAGGACGAAAATGTATTAGCAAAGAAGGCCAGCGCCAAGACTCGAAACTCGACTACTTCGAAAGCCACATGAACCTAATGAAAGTAAACCAAAAGCATCAATTGATACAAACTGCCGTACAACAACTCGTGAGGTCGTTGGGAGATTAAATTGAACAAATTTGCTCGTCGCATGATCACGTGAAAGAATATTGTCTTTCATTCTGAACCAAAAAAAAGCGAAATGATTTTCCGAACAACCCAATATTTATATACCGCAATACTTAATAACATCGTCAAAACTTGTGACACCTATATGTCATCTGTTACATACAAAATTTCGATTTATTCATTAGTAAAATCCCGATATAACCTCCGAAGCCTCTATAAGAATTTCTGATCACCAAACGTTACATATAATAAAAAGTTTTTCGATAAACGTGAGAAACTTACTTTAGAAATAGAAAAAAAAGCCTTAAAGAAATTGAATAAAAGCAAAATTTTTCTTTCTGTAAATACCACAGCGCACCTTCTACTGAAAATTTTTAGGCACTTTTTTGAGTAAATCTTGCATACTTTCATCAATAGCACGTTTAAATTCGCTTTTCTAATGCCCTAAGTTAACGACTTCAAATAGACCTACAAAAACCAAGTCGGGGCTAGTTAAATCAGGCCTTTGTGCAAACCATTCCATATCGAAATTTCGTGAAATTATTACATCACTAAACTTATTGCACAAAAAAACCAATCGTTTGAAGTACTGAGTAGCACGTACACCCTAGTCATCTTGTTCAAATAAGTTGTTGTTTGCATTGACATTTTCCAATTCAAGATTTGTTAAGGTGCCGGTCTATAGCGCTCCTCGTTCACGACAACCAGATCAGCATTCTCATTTTCGAGGACATAAGGACCGGTGCTGTTACTCGTCCAAAAATCAGAAACCAAACTTTTACTTTTACAGAAAATAAATGCATCTCGTGAATAATTTGCGATTCAATTAACTTCACCGTAAAATTTAAAACTTTGTTTGTTTGAAACATTGATACCTTTTGAAAAACACTACATACTTATTCTGAAATAAAATGAATTTTCGAAAAACACTTCGTAATGTTTCCTAAACAATCGCCAAATTAACGATAATAGTGCAAGGAGTGAGCAGACTATTGCGATTATGCGACGCGAAATATGCCGATTACGCTTACACTTCCATGAATGGTCTAATAAGCAATTAATTCAAGAACCGATGGCGAAGATCCATTGCACTTCGATTTAGGTATCGATGTGCGTCCTTCTCTTGATGTTCATCCGTTCGTCCGCTCGGCTGAAGTGTATTTACGGGTATGTGTGTTCACGACAAGCAACCCAACCGTAAAAACTATTGAGTATGGACTGAATCGAAGCATTCTACATAAAAAAGTCTGCTTTTGGAAGAGTCATTATATGAAAAACATTTTCCATTGATAATATTTCGCAATTTCTATTAAAAGAATGTGAAAATTTTGAATAGAAGGGAATGAGCTTTTCAATCCTCTTCCACGAAATCACTTTTACGTAAAATAAGTCTTTATGTGACAACAAGTTCTACTTTTCTGCGCTTTATAAATTATAAAAATAAAAATGACAAGCGAAACTGTCACTTCAGTTATAAATTTATTGGATTTGGTTTAGACTGTAAAGCTGCATCTCTCAGACCGTTCCTTGCACCTAGAGCCATCTTTAAAAAAATTTGCCTTTAATATGAAATCCATGAGCTAGATGAGCCCCCTGTGGGGGACTCCTCTGTCATAGAGGTGTTCAAGCAAAGCATACCTTTATATTGAAAAATGATACAATTTTTAATATGTAGAAATCACGGTAGATGAAAAGTGATAGCAGGCGAGGTGAAAAAAGAAAAAAGAGAAAAACTTGCATTTTAAAAATATTTTCCTTTATAATTTAATAAAATATTTATTAAAACTATTTTCCAAATTTTAATTGTACTAATTACACTGTTAAACTTTATCTTAAAAATTTTATAAAATTTATTAAAACTCAAATTAAAACACATGCACATATAATTGAATGCAACTACATTTACCCATAGATTGATGTGTGTAGATGTGCTTTCTATCTTATATCATTACATTAAAGGATTTGCAAACACATTTTCTCACAATGGTCGGATCAATTATATTCGAAATAATTTGCATATGATTTACTTTGAGAAAATGTATAAGTATCTGAAAATTGTTTTCCAAGTATTAATTAATAACAAAATTTGATAATATCATAATTTCATAATTTTTCCTAATTAAATACAAAATGTTCTAATCAACGTTATTTATAGCAAAATGCAAAGCATAAACTCCGGTAAAGATAATGAATTTCATTTGTAACTGAAAAAATGTTATTCTTCTTTTTTTAAGGTCCATCTTTGCACGGATACGAGGTCCGACGATTAAATGCTTGCAGCAGATTCATTAACAAAGAAAAAAATAAAAACAACTGACTTTTTAATTGACTATTGGTAAGTAGAACTAACTCTCTTGATAACTTTATTGATTTTATATTAAATATATATATTTTATATTCATACCTTACACACATTTGTTCAATGTACGTATGCCATCGTGCGTGCAAATCACTCTTTTTATAATTAAATGAATTTACCAAAAAATGAAATTGTCGTGAGACAAATACCCTTACCTTATCAATTAGTACTCGGGAGTCGGGAATGTGAACAGCATAAAAACATAAATTGAGAAGTCGTGCAACCGCGAAATGCACTCTGTGTGATCATCAAAATGCGCAAAAGTTGTTACAAACCTATTTACATTAGATTTGCACGAAATTTGTAGTTCGATTGCATTTAAAACAGATCGGAATTATAGAGCATTACGAAGATTATCATTCGATTTCAAAGCAACCACTCGTGCTGCAGGGTATATTAAGTTAGTGCAGACGTATGTAACACGCAGGAAGGCTTGAGATAGACCCACCTTTTATTGATATAAGCCTGTCTGTCCGTCCGGTATTTGTGTTCAAGCTACAGATCGCCATTTCTGAGATATTTTGATGAAATTTAGTAGAGTGACATGTTTCGATCCAAGGACGAACGCTATTGACTACTGTTCCCCTCGGTCCACTTTTTCGCTCTATTCTGAAAAGTCGTTAAATGAAAAAAATTTGCAATTTTCAAAATTTCTCGGCTAAAGTGGCTAAGTAGTAGTATTTCGGCGTTGTACATTGAAATGAAAATGTTGGACTGGCTGGGGCAATTTTCAAGCTCCCTCTCGTAAAACGAAAACCGAAGTTCATACGACAAAAATGTATAATTTTCAATGCTTCATAGTAGTAGTTTAACAATTAAAAAATTAACTGTACCGAATTTGGAATATCTCGGCCTATTTTTTGGACTCTACCCTAACAAGTATTTCCACGAAAATTGATCCTTTGTAGAAGACGAACAAATCCCTTCAACTCGCGTAAGTGTCTGCGCCCACTTTTTAAAAATCTCTTAATCCCTTAATTAAAGATCTTTTATCTAATTTCCATTATCTATAAATATATGATCTAGAAAAGAAGGATTATTTCAAGGATTTCCGCAGAATGTTAATTAGTTAGCGATTTTCATTCTACATTCCTCGGAAATTTTTGTGTATACTTTATGTGTGTAACATTTGCATTCTAACCCAATATTAATATAAAATTTAATTCGTTTCATTCTGTTCCAATCACTTCTTATCTCCTCGCAAACGGTAGTGATTGCATGCAACTACAATTTCATGTGAATTCAGTGAAAGAAAAAATGTTCGGAAAATATTTTAATCGAATAATGTCAACATAACGTGGCGCGCTATAAACTTAATTATCAATCCTCGTAACTACGGGTTAAAATGTATTTCACTTGAACAGTCATTGAACAAGAAACAAAACACTTCATTAAACGTAAATTTCAATAAAATATCTATTTGGTGTAATGGGATATAAATTTCCTCATATATATTAAATACATGTACAGTTTGCGATAAAACGTATGTAACTTTTTTACAAAAATAAACTTTCACTTCTAAGAAGTGAGAATAGCAGAGCAGAGAATAATTTCTTTAAAAGATTTTTCGATTTTAGAAAGGATTTCTTTTTAAACAAGAACCTAACAAGGAACGCTGTGCACGCGGTTTGAAAAGAATTTCCAATATTTACTTTCTTAAGCAAAGCAATTTTTACCTCAAGCGTTTATATATGTAATATGTGTCTATAGATTAATATTAATGGGGAAACAATATACCAAATTTTTTTATTTTGCTTTTTCACCTTAAGACTCAGTCATTCTTTAAAAATTCTTCATAAACATATTGCAGCAGGTGTGCACATATTAAGCCCTTCCAGGCAAAAAACCCGTTGCTCTTTTGAATCAAACCAAACTTGCAGCTATTTTTGTACATTTTCGCAAAAAGTGAAGCGCTGTTCAGCAAGCGCATGTCCCATTGGTGACAGAACTCGAGTTTGATAAATAAGCTGCATGGAAGGGCACGTCTCCGTTGTGTGTTTGCAACGCATGATGAACTGGCTTTGTTGCATGATTGGATAAAAGAATTTCATGAAAAAAAATAACTTTATCTAAATGTAGTGTTAGGCTCTACTACGGGTTTCAGTTCACGAAGTCCAGTTTCATATTTACATACCGGATACGTACTTGGACCATGAAATTTTAAAGCAAGCAGACAAAAACCAATTTTCAACTTTTTTTTCAGCTAAAAAGTGTATTTCAAAACATCTCCTATATCCTCAGCTCATTTCTGCTGCTTAGATCAATAATCAAGCATTGAAAAAAACTAGCGTATGGCAACGAGTATGCCTTTTAAGCCTTCGCGCTTGAAACATACTTTCAAACATTAACCCGCTCGCTACCGAGGCCTCCACCAAACGCCCAAGAACTAATGCAAATATGTCACATACATGGAACGTTGGGTCGAGGCAAGCAAGACAAAACAGCTGTGTTTTGATGACGAACAAGTTAATTAAAAACATATCCCCTAACATCTTCGAACTTATTGTCTTACTTTCATGGTCTTGACTTGTTTGCGCTTGTAATTTTTAAGTGAACATCTGAAAATCTCTGCCAGTACACTTTGGAGTAGCCCATCATCATGTTTCTTTCTTAAACTTAAAAAGAATTGCAATCGTTTTGCCCTTAACTTTACGTATTTGCGTGTGTTTACGTAATATTTAACTAAAATTTCTCTAATTTACGCAACTTCTACATATAAATTCATACTTAATATAATTTAAATTATATGAGACTAACGGATTTTCGTATCGAATAACATTGTGGTTGTTGCATTCAAAATAATTACAGGAATTTAAAAATATAGAGGGAAATGAAAAAAAAAAAATTGATTTTGTGTTATCTAGATGTTGAGATGAGTAACATTTACGCACATACGTTATGTATATATATATATATACATATACCTATATAACGGCTTCAAATTACGGCACTCTCGAGAATGAAATTTCAATATAAACAATCGACATCGTGCTTAATAACTCATTTCCCATGCATTTCCCATGCAAATGCATTTTAGAATTTTGCCGCGCGTGCCCTATTACTATGGTATGGATATAGAAGCAATCAATATGCATATGACACGTTATATGCTATACAGCCATACCCTTTGAATGAAATACGTGGTTAAATTATCATTTCTCTGCATCAGAATTTAATTCTCTCATTAGTTGCCACTAGAACGCTAATGTGTCACGTTGTATTAACACTTTAATTCATTCTGGGTAATAGCACAAAAAGAGCATATTTGATCGCATTCTGCAAAACATGTATCAAGAATGAATTGTATGCCCAACACCTACACATCCATACATAATTATGTGGAAATTTATCTGGGAAACCAGAACCATATACATGCGGAAGACAAAAAATATACAAATGTTTACCAAACTTGTCATATATGAGATGGCACTCCATGACGTATGGACAGTCCTAACGCATAAGTGATGCTGAATACCAAATTACCCCGAAAGAATTATATTTCAAACTACATGAGAATAGCAGATGTCAGGTACCACAGAGGGAATTGCCTCTCATAGAATAGCTGCTCGTAGTTGCACCGCTTGTCGAATGCTTGTGCGGAGAATGTCCCCTTTCTGTGCGCTGAAAATGAATCTTTGGAATAGACCTTTGTTGTGCCTGCGATCACAATTAATGACATGATAGATGAACCTCGCCTTTCCTTGCCGTCTGTGCCCATTTCTTAATATTCGCATTTCCGCCGCCCTAGGAATAGTGCGATCCACTAAATGATTGGAATCGATCTACTCATTGTTTATCGCGTTTATCGCTTCGTCTTTAAGCCGCCGTATTAGACAGCTATTTTATAGTTTTGGAAAAGTTCTTCTAACCGCTTAAACGCTTTAACGCACGACATTGGTGTGTTTTACGACGACGTCCAGGTAATCCAGGATAGGTGCAACGATCTGACGTCTTCTACCCTTTCGTACACTTCGCATCGATGAATAATAGTAATAACAATAATGGTATTCAAGAGATTGCATGAGACGCCAGAGTTAGAGAAAGGGGAAAAAACAGGCAATCGTACAAAGAGTCAGCGTCGCCACCGCTAAACGAGAATAAGTGCAATAAAGTATCTTCAAAAATATATCTTCCAGTAGTAGTTTTTCCTTAAAAAACAAGACAGTGACTCCCCTGTAAATATGCCCGCAGTATTCATTGTAATCAACGACCACCTCAGTCTACAATTTAAAATATGGTACAAACATTTATCAGACTTATCGTGGCACGCCCCGGATTAACAAATAACACAAATATAAATTTGCTAATTTTAACTATCGCCCAACGCTTAAGGCTTTATAAGATTAATTTTATCATTTCCCGTCACGTTTAGAAAACTTAACACAATGCCCGTTTGATAAAAAATTAAGCGGAAATATCAAAATTCGCACCTAATAAGGCTTACAACTAGGGCGTGCTGGTGGCACTGATTTCAGTAATGTGCGTAACAATTTGCACACAGTTTCGATAATTAATTTGTACTTGTAGTGTAGCGCAGCAGAACGGTTTTCATTTATTTATTTATTTATTTACTTACACATGAAACCCAGCTAAAATAAACGAACAAAGGAATTCAATTGACTCTTAGAAGCAAATCGTATCCGAACTATTATTAAAAACTAATACAAAGCGCATAAGCAGAAGTAAAGAAAAAAAATCATAATAACAACTTATGTACAAATAAATAAGAAAGAAAAAACAAAGTAGGAAAAAGCATATACAAAGCTAACACAGAGGAACACCCGCAATCAGTGCAGATCCAAGTAGCAATTGAACCCATCTATGCCATTGCAAACATGCAAAAGCTTGGCAACAGATGATAGTAAACAACACCAGTTAATTTTCGCGTCATAGTAAAATATTAAGATTGCAAGTTAGTTTAAATAGGACATAAGCAAATCAAGCGTATTAAGTTTAGTTGTTTTGATGGACTTTAAAGGAGTCCGGTATTGAGATTAAGTGATAGAGATCATTTAGATTTGTCCTTGAACTCTGACCGGATTGAACAGCTCACAATTGTATTTAGATAAACTAAGCTTAATGAAGATAAAATGCCTAGACATTAGGGACATTAAAGTTTAATGCGGGCGAATCGATAGTACTATTTATCAACTTAATTAAGAAGGAACCGTCTTTGGTCCCCCCTTGTGATGGTAAGGATAGCAGAAGCAAACTATTTTCATAAGCAGGCAGAGAGACAAGGGCCTCGCGACCGAAATTCCCAAGGGCACGCAGCAAGAATTGCTTTTGAAACGATTCAATTGAATCTACATAACACCTTTAGGGAGGCGACCAGTAGAGGCATACCCAAGTATTTATCTAAACAAGCACATGTAATGTAAGGATCGTTAACCTCTTTGAATCAACTCTTAATGAAACCTAGCGCCGACCTAGCTTTACTTAAAGAGAGCTCAACGTGTAAATTGAAACGTAATCTTTGGTCGAATAGAACCCCTAATTGATCAATAATGACAGGAAATTTTCGAAATTCGCTTCTAATAACATTTACATCGAGCTTAAAATTGATCGAATTCAAATCGTTTTTAACATAGTACTTTCTTGGGCCAAAATATGCCAGTGTGTCAAAATGTGTTTCGAAAATTATTATCAATAGCTTGATTAGTATTCCATTCATGAGGCATCATCCGAACAGATGGACAGATATACTTAAACCAATTCAGAAAATTATTCAAAGCTTTTCTCGCATAATAAAATGTGGATGTATCTCAAGCCCTTCTGGTTATTGGATACATCTTAATAAATCCTTCTCATAAGTGACTTAGGGTATAAGAACATTAATGATAATAAAGACTCTAAATGCTTCATATCATTCTTAGCTATTAACGACTGCCCAAAACCTGCCCCATTAACATAAAAAAAAATAAATAAATTCAGATGAACAGGTTCTTCAGCACCATAAAAAAAGAGGGATTAAAAATGTTGGAATTAATCGCAAATCAATGTCTGCACAATTGTTATCAATGGAATGTTTAGAAAAGCTAAGCAACAAAGGAAGTTTAGTGCAACTGTGCATTTCTCAAATTTCTCGTTGCTGTTGTTACATTGGTCGGTACTACATGAGTTTTAAATGATTTTTTATTGTAAAAAAGCATTAGCACGCAACGGTGATATTTTCAGAATTCTAATTATTTTCATGTTATTGTTAATTATTAATGGAATTGCATTGTATTTTATAAACTTGTCTCAATTACAGGTAATAGAGAGCAAAATTTTCCAATAGTCCAAAATTATTTATTTATGCAACGGACTGGAACTGGTTGGTGGCGGCATTGCACCGAGAGTAAAGTACTCTGGCTAAATATATTTAATAGTTTGGCCGCTTCTGTGCATGTTATAATAATTATTTTTTTTTTTTTTTGTTGAGTTTTCTATAGTTTAAAGTAAATAGGTATCAATAATAACAATGCCTTTTATAATTTGATCATTATATAGCGGCCTTAATGTTTTCGTTCAATCAGATTTAAATCATCTTCTTTTTATCAATAGATTCCATTTAGTTTAGTTCGAATTCGTGTCGAATTCACGCCAGTCCATTAATAATATAAGGAGGGAATTCCAAAATCCACGCAAGCAGAAGTTTAGTTGAAAGTTGAAGTTTCCTTGAAAAATATATCAAATTGTAATCGCTGGCACATATGTACTGTAATCAGAATCCACTTGTTATGGTGCCATAATCCCTTCAACGAATTGTAATTGTTCTGTGCGGTTAACAGGCTTCGATTCTTGAATCAGTTGAACTTTATACGGAAATCTTTCTTAAAAATACGCCGTAAATAAAATATTTTTAAATTTTCTAATTCCTTTTTTCGGATACTTTGACGAACTGCTTCGGTGTTTTATGGTCATAGTTTAAGATCACTAAATGATCCAGCTTCCCTTTTCATTAACCTCTTGAACGCACCTTGTACCGCACTGTCTATATGAATAACTTATGCTACCCTATCATATTTTATCGTTCTTTCGATTATGCATAACATAACATGATTCTAGAAAATGTTTGACCTAAATGTATCAAGAATTTTTGCCAAGTTTCTGAACAAGCAGTTCAATTAAATCCAGTTTAGACTGCTAATAGACTGCTTTAAGTTCAAAAGGTTCTCTTTCTGCCTGAGTGGCCGAGTACGCAAGAGTCTCGACTAGCAATTCAATGGTCGTGGGTTCAAATCTCAAGTGCAGTAGAGTTTTCAATAATAATAATAATAATAATATTAATAAAAAAAAAATAAAGCTGAAGCCCTTAGATACTAGTGCTTTAAGACTTTAGTCTTAGAATTTATTCTCTGGCTCAATTTATATAATAATAATAATAATAATAATAATAATAATAATAATAATAATAATAATAATAAATCCAGTTTAAAAACTGGTGCTAGTAGAGCTGGATAACCCGTTTTGTCGTGAAAAATATAATATTCCAAAAAGCAAAGAACTTGCTATAGATTCAACTATGGAGCAATAAACGACAAATTGGCTGGTCATTCCTCTCATTATCATAAAATCATATAGTCTTTTTAGAGTAAACAACGTAGAATGCTTTTTTTTAAAGTTTCATGAATATTTTCAATCTTATTAACTTCACATTATATACGACAGCATTTAACGTTAAGCAGCGGCAAGCAATACTAAATTATAGCAAAAGTAGCAATAAAATGAAGAAACTGCAGCTCACTTCACTCGCTCTCCTATTTCTCTTCAGTGTAACAAAAGTGTTAACTCAATAAAGTGAAATAAAAGCTATAATTATCGAAATGATCCTCTGTTGAAATCTAAATAATAATATATAATGTAAACATGTGTTCAGTTATTTATATAGTCAAACATTTTTGATCTAAATTCATCGCAATTTCCAGTAAAATACCGATGTCGAATTTATCATTCTAAATATGTGTGTGAAAGATGTAAATCGGTGACAATCAGTGCTTAAGTGTCTTTCGTCATTTGAAAGTAATTCCCTAGTGAAAGGGTTTTTAAAGGATTACAGTTCTTTGCGTGCTTTGGCGGGAAAATTATGTGAACAAAATGTCTTTCCGGAATTTTCTGATTAAATAAAAACTCCCATGTCTTAGCAAACAACTTGTAAAAAAGATGGCATATATAAACGAATAAGAAGGGGGGAGAGAGACGGGCAATTGTTTTCAAAATGCAATCGTGTGGAGAATATAAAGCACAGACAGAGTGACGAAGACGGCTATTTGTCTTGTGTGATTAGCATCGATATTCAATACTTAGGAAGATAAAATATTGTGAAAACGTTTTTCTTTTGCAAGTGCTTGAAAATCATGCCTGCAAAGGTCTTTCATTTAATGACTGCACCTTATTTTTTCACGCAGTATGTAAACATAGTAAAAAACAAAAAAATAAATAAATTAAAGAAATTAGAAATTGCAAAGCTCTATAAGCTTGACAAAAGCGTGAAGCAAATAAATCCCTGCGCTTGCCACGACTAGTAACTTGCTAGTCTTGCTTGATTTTGCTTATCCAGTATTTGTTACTTTCTCCTGGTCGACCTCTGCGTGGAGCATTTGGAGCAGCAAAACAACATAAAGATAACAAGTCTCCGTGCGTGATTTGCTATAAGCTGCCGGAAATGTTGTCTATGTTTGCATTTCCAACCGCAGTGTAAATACAACCAAACATTCTCTCCGAGCAGTAAATGCCGCGAAAAATATTGGAAATCTTTCAACTCGTCTGTTATTTCATTAAATATATTCGATTTGTTATAGAAAAGCGGTGTCAAATCAAAATTAATCGTTTTCGGAGTTTAATAACAATATTTGTACGCGGGTTTTTCTATATGCTGATAATTGATTGTCGCCTTCATTCATCACTTGAGTTGAGATGTGTATGGAACTGACAACAATGAAAACAGCCTATGATGTGAACTCTTACAGTCATCTTAATAGTACTCATCCTCGCGTCACAAATAAAGTAAAAGCATTTAAGGTAAGCTTTTAAAAAAGACAAATAGTATTATATGTAATTATTCTATCGCCGATCTGACCAGCCAATACTCAAAGATAACAATGCATAAATCCAGGTTCATTAATAACCATTGAAAATAGTTCTTTAGGCGATCTTAGTCTCTTAAAGTTTATTAATTCGGTTCCCTAAAAAATAAAGCACCAACGAAAGATTAATTGACAATGCGGAACAGTAATGTAAAATTTCCCATTTGGTTCGATTTACTTTAATTTACTTGTATTTATAGCTACCAGTTTTTAGAACGCAATTGGAGTAATCTTAACATGCAAATAATACGTTCCTCGGTATTTTGAACACTTCTTATTTTAAGAGTGTTTTTGACAACAAAATAATGTATTGAACCACTTTTTCCAGTACATTTCTAGAGTATAGGTGCTGCTATAATCTTTTCCGGAAATTCAAATAATCCTAGTGAAGAAAGTATATGAATTGCTCAAGAGGCTAAGCTATAAAATGGATTACAGCCACAAGTTGATTCTGGTCTGTAAACAATTAATTTCTTCTTATAGCTCTTGAGTTTAAAGCTGTCGACAATGGCAGAATCTAAAACTAATCACCGAAATGGGTACGAAATTAGGTAAGACATGAAAGTAATAGTAATGAACTGTAAAGTTCATGAAGTTCATGAAGATAATTGTTTGAACCATTTGCTTGCCAAATCAAAGGTATGAAAAAATTCTCTTCTTTATAAACGCTGCCGAGAAGAGGAAATTTACCTTTCAAGACATCAAATATCGTTCATTGGTCGAAAGTAAGAAAAGACTTTTACTTACTGTGCTAGTACAGTAAGTTGTCCCATATAAGAGAATGTTTACAACAGACATGCTTAACTCGATTTAGGATTTGATGCTGCTGGTTCCATCTGGGCGTTGCAAACGTTTTGACAAAATGAAGTAGCAAAATGACGTACTCGGTAGTTCTAGTATTACATGGCAACGATGCAATGTGCTTGCCCCAACCACTGCCTGTCGTAAAACTTACGATAACTAATTTCAAAAAACCAAACTGCCCACGATATCCATGATTATCATCGCATTAAGCAGAAAGATGTGAATGCTCCAAAAAAAAAGAGAAAAGGAGAATTCCTTCCAATGAATTTTTAATGAGATGCTGTTAATCTATTAAAGTGCTCGATATTTTCTTTTTATTAAAAACTTGCAGAGCGAGGAAGAAAGAATTGTTTATCATTACCGAACGAACTCCTCTTATAAATGTTTTTATTGGCCTTTCTTTATTAAAATCGTTAACTTTAATCATAAAAGTCAACTTTTCTCTATTAACTATTCTTATATGCATATATATATATATATATATATACATATATATACAATCGCGCACACTTGTCTTTTTTGCTGTTTTTGCAGTAGCACTTAAATCATTTATAAAATGTATTTAAAGTTTTTCAATTACAAACACAATTAAATAAATATTTATGCCGGATTTATTCCTACAGTTTTTCTCGCACTTTTCTTAACAGCCATCCACTTGTTCAATTACACTTTCATTCTGCTTTAATAAAGCAGCGAGCAAGTGAAGACTGATTTCTTAAGTTCATTGTTTTTTTTTTCTTTCATTTTCTTTTATTTGCTTTTTGCAAATGCAAAACGGTGCAAAGGTGTATATGCTTAATGTAAATGTAGTTGTATTTAATTTTATAAATTTTATGTATTTTTGTCTTTTATTTTTTGTTCGTTTTGCTTTCGACGCTACACACTGTACTGTGTGTGTGTGCGTGTAGTGCGGTAAAGCATAAAGGAGATGTTACTATTTTTTATTTTATGTTTCATTTTGTTTTTGTTGCTGTTCCTGATGAAATTGTTATTATTGTTTTTATTACTATAAACAGAAAAGTATATTAAGGTACACTTACTTAATAACTTAAGTGTCGAAGATCGAAATTTCTGAATCCTCCCACAGTGAATTTTTTATAGAGAACCCAATAATCGCAGAGATCGTACCTACGTCCGGTTTCTCTTGGCCAAAAGCAGTTTATTGTGCGCATAACGCTTTGGAGTGTTTGTTCTACACTTTAACGTATTTGTTACTATTTTTTATGGTTTCGATTATATAGAAAGGCATAAGTGAGTCTAACGGATATCTCTGACTGATAACTGCTACCTTCGATATTCTCTTTGCATCAAGTTGCCTTTATTATGATATTATGAAGATAACGGGTATATATCGTCTTCCTTAAGCATTTGCTATTTGTTAGAATTAAGTAAAGATGTTCCAACTTTATCATTGTAATCAGAGATTTCTAGCGTAGAATTTTTTATAAAAAATTGTCCTTTTTTTTTTAAATAACCAACCGCTCCCCCTATTCGTGTTCCCTATTCGTGTTAAAAGGTGCCGGCCTAAAAGAATATGAAGTGAAAAATGAAAAAGCAACATAGGGAGGAGTGTGTGCCCAATCGGTCAATGTTGTGCATTTGGCTGCTCTGCACTCACTATAGTTACGAGCAAAGTAAACTCTACCTGAGATTTCAACTCGCGAATACTGACTTGTCAGTCGCGTATTCTTACCTAGCTGGCTACTTTTGCGAAAGATGATAGAATTGAGAATTTTTTGTGTTCTTCTTCTACTTCGGCTTCTATTGCTGCCTTAAACGATTCGTTAAACATTCAAGAGTGATTGTACAAACGGTTTTGCAAAGGATCGAATAGCTTATGTGGCTTTAGAGTTCGATTTTTCCAATGCAGTCCGTAAGTAAAACTTTCTGATTATACTATTTTCTAGTTACTAAGACATTTCTTAAGGCCTACAACAATGCCTCATAATTTCGTGTTCAAAGGTAGCATTTTTGTAATCAATTAAATTGAGGTGAGCCTCGCTTGCAGCCCATCTGGAGCTGTGCGGATATCCCAAGTTTTTCTTATATGCCATGAAAGAAGGAAAGCTTTCGCTTGCGTTTCTCTGCAACTGAACATTTGTTCCCTTAAAATTAATCCTATTTTTATAGTCGTTAAATGAATGCAACTGAACAAATGTTCCCTTACAATTAATCCTACTTTTATAGTCGTTAAATGAATCTTTACCGTATCCTTCTGCACCAATCTATTGCCTAAGAGAAGAAACATAGAGTCACAAGTATAAATCGCTCCGTCTTATAGCGTCGGTTGACACACAAAATCCATTAAGTAGATAGGAATTTCTAAGCTTTCGAAGAAGTTATATACACTAGAAGAACTATATACACGAAAGTGAGTTTATTTGTTGCACTCTAATGTATCACTTTCTCTCTTCTACAATATTCTATATCTATAATATATATATTCTCTATCTATAATATGATTCGACTATTCATCATTTAGAGGATCTCATTCTCTAATGAAAAGTAAACGTGATTTTTGCTAAAATTCCGAAATCTTCGACTTCAAATACGAAGACCATCAGTGAACACTTTTCCGCCCAAATATTACGTTATCATTACTTTAGCAACCGCATTGGCCCATTGTTCATTATGGGTGTTAAAACTACCCGATAGTAGTCGACCTGTCGCTGTAGCTCCAAATCACTTTTAGAACTTCTACGGAGTAGAGTTTACAGTATCGTTATGGCTGAGTTACGTATACAGAGTTTGATTAAGACCACTTTTAAAACACCTCCCAATAGTTAGTAAGTAAAAACACTTCACTTCAACTTCAGGTTTCCCTTCTAATTTTTAAGATATGATTATTTCCGCTTAGAATATATAATATATGTTCTATAAGTCCTGCGCTGTACATTTCTCGGTGTTGGCAATTCGTTCTTATTTTCGCTTCTTTCTATTTAGTTTCCTTATTTCTTCTCTTTCTTTCTTGGTACTGGTTCGTGGAAAAGGGACGTACATATTAAAGTAGCTCGTTTTCATTAAAAAGTCAGTTAATTAGCTCAGAACTCTTAGTTCTTTTAGTGAAGTCCTTACGTCTATACAGCCGTTCCTTGTTCTGCCTTTGTGTGCTTGGAGGTCCAAAAAGCGGTGAGAGGAATTAACGTTGAATATTGAAAAGCAGCGATTACTTTAAGGGCCTAACGATTAATTGCTCATGCATCTGCGTTACTTTCTTAAAATGAACCTGCTCTGGTAATTTGAAGGATCAAACTTTTCAAACCTTTCAACTATGCTCAGGAGACGTAACAAATATTGAATTAAAATGTAAACTAATAAACTTAAGTAAAATTATTGAAAAAATTTGGAAAGAAGAGAATTCGGTTCTTTGCTGACAAATTACTTATGTAACAAACTTTCTATGACCATTTCAAACATAATGATGACACGTGTAGTCATTTGAAATATTCAAAACCTTATTAGTTTCGTATACGTTTGTGTCGAAGGAAAAGCAGTTTTGTTATGCGGTAGACTAACAAATTTTTCATGTTTTTCTATTTATTTTTGGTGGGTATCCAAAATTCTCCTTATGATCAACGGAATATTCTTGTGTTGTGTTTGGCTAGATTATCTTCTTATTTCGTGTTCACTTAATTACCTGAGGGATTCATGGATTTTCATTTGAATTATTTTGCTGAAAGTAATAAAATGAATTGTTTTCCTTTTGTTTTCATTTTTTTTTTTTTGCTTTCCTCCACCTTTTAGTTTTTTTTCTTTGTTGTTGTTGTTGTTCTCTTTTTTTTATCAAAACTTTTCTTTTACGTAAAATAATTGCATAAAATTATTTGCAAATAATTGAAAAAGAAATAGAAAAACAACAAGAGCAGAAACAATAGAATGAAACAATAGCAACGTTATAGTGAAAGTTTTTTAATATTTCAATTTTAAGATAACACAACATAGAGTTTGAAACGCAAAGTTAAACTGTTGGTTAATTAAGAATTTAAATAAATATTGAAATAAATGTTGGATAATATAAAAAAATAAATTTGAGAAAAACTATAGAAAAAAAAAAAACTATTTATTTAAAATTAAAAATTTTTCATAACAAATTGTTTTTATTAAAAACTAAAAAAAAAAACGAAAAGAAGAAAAATATATTTGTGAAAAAGTTTTATTTTTCTACAACATTATTAAGCATTTTTCTCTTCAACAACTTATGACTGACTCTGTTTTCATATAATTTTAATTAAAAACCCACCATAAATATAAATAGTTGTGCTCTCGTTCATATATACATAAATATATACAACGTTATATATATATACTATAACAAAAGTAAATCGTTTCAATTTTTTAAAAGATGAACAGAAGAATATAAGGAAAAGTAGCACGACCAGGCAATATAGCATTTAACTAAGGCTTCGCTACTACAGCGGTCGAATAAATGAATGGTTGTGCGCATCATCCGCATCGTCCTCCTATATAACTTTGGCTAATTTAAAGTGACACTTGTATTAATTGCTGTAATTGTAAGAAAAATGCAGTTATGCCGGAATAAACGGAAGCAAAATGAAAAGAAAACAAGTGGCATAACTATTAAAATTAATTTCTTTCATAAAATAATTAATAAATATTTTTATACGACATAGCAAATGAACAATATACATATTTAAAGCAATATTTTCACTCTAAACTATAATTTCTAAAACTTAGCTTAAAGTACTTAAGCGAACTTATTAAGAACCTGTGCCGGGTTTCAACATTTTTATCTCTCTCATGAAAACGATATCACGGATGTTATTTTGCAAGGAAGAAGGACGCCAACAATGTTAGTTTTAACAGTCTTGCAAGATGATGTGGTTAGGATAACATTCTCTGCACCAGTTTCGCTTATAATTAGATTCTTTTCACCAGCACAACAACGGACCATTTTTCATTCTCTATTTCTTTACGCTATCTGGTTTGTCGTGCCTAGTTATTACGACATCTTCTGACATTTTGCTGATGGCTCGCTTCATCGAGCCTCGTTTCCGATAGTTCCAGTCTTTTTGTAAAATGAACAAACAACTTTGTTACACTTCCTCGAAACAACGCACCTATAGTTCGCCACAGGCTTACCTTGTTAACAGTTAGAGCTCGAAGATATCGCCCACATGAAGGGAGACAATGAAGGGAGACAATTCAAAGAGTTTCATATGATCGGACTTCATAAAAGCCAAGGGGGCCATGAAAAATCATATTAGAGAATGATTTTCTTATAATTTGCTTTGTTATCGTTTTGGCATCTTAAGCCTATCAAAGTGTAGGCAGCGAAAGTATAGCTTTACAAATTTATTATGATCTCCACCTTTAACATAATTTATAGTTTTTCTAATTTTGCCCCTGGTAGCAAAAACATCCGTCTTTGCCCAAGACAGTAAAGCAACAATTCTAGCGTTAGCAAAGTGAGGCTTCGGAACTATCCGACAGATTAACGTACGCTTTAGGTGATAGTTGATATCATCATTTTTCTCCCCAACTTGTACACAATGCTTTCGGAAGTTTTAAAATTTATAGTATTACTTTCTTTTCTCACTACTACTCAGAGAATATCCTCTAAGCCCCCCGCAAGCATCATCAGTCAGGGTTATAGATACAGGGGATGGGAAGGAGGAGGCAACCGTCTTGTATTTCTAATATAAAGGAAAGGTTTTGGCGACGGTAGGAAGAACATCCCCAAGTGAATTGTTTCATAGCCCGAAGCGTGGTTGAAAAACGAGTATGAGCGATAGAAAGTTGCACGATATAGAGAGAAGTGAGCGAAGGGAACACTGAGAAAGTTGAGCACTCCTGCCAAATGACTTGAAATGTGAACAATCAATCTTTGGGAACTATTAAGACATAAGTACAATAAAGGCCACATTGTGGCGATGTACAAAACTATCGAATATGTTGAACACACAATTGTCAACCATGGACGTATGGATTCTTTCCTGTATCTTGTTACGGCCCGCAGGCAAGACCAGAAATTTTCATTTGCATACAAGCACACACGTTCTACTCTAACTGTGGACAGATATAGATGGTGCAAATGGCGTGATCATCGGCTAGAGTGATATATGCACGGGGCCTTCAGGAACATGAGGTCTACTAAGAAAAATTTTAGACTTATATATTTTATAACTGATTTAACCAACTATTGATTCGAGACAGCATTTGCTAAACGCCGTAAACAATCGAAATCAGAGGCTCTTCAAGGTGATCGAACGAGATTAAAGGAAACGCAAGCGTTATTAATGTCGTTCCCTTTATCTTTGTTTTAAGTCGGATGTATATTTAAATAAATAAATACATAAAAAGAGCAACATGCTAATAACGGCAAAACAGTAAAAACTTAAATTTTGGTCTTCACTAAGGGACGGTATCAATGCGTTTTACAATTTTTCCATATTTTTAAATTAACGCTCATTTCTTACTTCTTGCATCCTAACAAACAACAGATGACTCTTCTCAAACAAACGTATTCTGTTTTATTGCATCAACCACTAAAAAGTAAACACACCACTAGTTTAACGTAGACACATACAGCCACCGACACATGGATATCACCTCAAGTGTAAACCAAAACTTTTCAATATAAATAATTCTGCAGAATTAAATGTTTTTATTATTAGTTTTCACGATATTTATTTTCGTGGGAGAGAAAGTGCATTAATACCGGAGGAGTAAAAAAAACCGTTAATTTCGAACTACACTCTAGTATTTTTTAGCTTAAGAACTTATGTGCTTTTTCTATACCTGAATTATTTCGTGCCTTTAGAAATGTTTTTATTTCTTTATTTTCTCAATATATGTATAAAATGAAAGCAAATTTTCTCATATTTTTTTTTTTATAAATTTTCTGACAAAATTTAAAAATTTCAACATAAACTCGGTGCTATTCACATGTCCATCAAGCATTATCTCTGGAATATGCTCGCCTACCATGTAATTTCTTCATAATGATGTGTCTATGCATTGATAAGAATCTTCCGACATTTAACCGACAAAATAGTGTTGTACTGTGCTGTTAACTTGAAGACAACATTCATGTGTACACGCGTTTATGCATATAAACTTTCAAACATAAGCGCAGAACTCATGGTTTGTGTGCAACAGTTTTCAAACACAAAATTCAAAGGAATAACGAAATATCCAAGAACTCTATGCACATGGTAGTAATAATAACGCAATAACAGAAGAATAGATGAAAGAAAAAACATGGTGGTTGCAGGAAGAGGAGAAAGAAAGAGAGTTTAAGAAAAAGTCTCCGTTTATTCTCTCTCTCTTTCTACATATATATACATATATATTTATATATATATATATATATGATTCCTCTATTTTCGTTTCAACGATTACACTATTGGACTACGTCATGCTATGGTGAATTTTTAAAAATTAAAGTTTTTCAAGCTTTTCATTTACTTAATTCGCTTGTTTTGTTGTTGGGTTGCAAGTGTGCAAACAAAAAGCACCCAAAACAAAACTAAAACAGAATAAATGAATAAATGGATACATAGGCGAATATAGCAAAACTGTTGCTTGCTTGTAGCGTTCAAAGTTCTTTTGGGCGTCAAAATCAAGCGGGGGTGAATTTTTTAACAAATATATATATAAACGAACAATGCTTTCTCATTATGATGTGTTTTTTTTTTTGTTTCGTACACGCTTTATTTTGTATTACTTCTTAAAATGACTAACCTAAGCGATATAGAATACGCGACACTGAGAAAATAATCTTTATATTAAATATATATATGCGAAGAATTGATTGAAATATATTGATTTCAACACTTAGAGAATCTTCACGGCGTGAGAGTCGCGGCATCGGTCTCTTTAATATCAATCATCGTATCAAAGATCGTAAAAATTGAGAAAAAAAATCGGAGCAGATTAAATAAGAATACGGATTCGGAATAGCTTCTCTGGTTTTCCTTTTTCATCCACCAACTAAGCGTTATATTAATAGTCGGTTTTCGCATAGTTTCCCGCGTGTACTTGTATACCACCAAGTAAGACCACTTTTTTTTTCTTACTATTATTTATATTCCTTAAAGGGTGTACCGTTATCAGTTTCTTTTCAAAATACGTATAGTGTAGCGCGGAAAGATATAACAGATATAGAAAAATACGAAGTGGGATTCTAACGAAGCAACATAGGTTTAAATTTATATATGATGTTATCTGCAAAAAATGAGTTACATAAACATGGTCCTCATACTTAAGTTTGATAAACTTTCACGGACAGACTGAGTAATACTGTCGTTGTCTACATCTTTCACCCGACTTATTATCATAAGCATAACGATATACTTCACTTCATTTCACATATTCATGATAAACCATTTTGAAGGACTTTGTGGACCAGTGTGTGTACATATAGATACAAATACGCAATTAAAGAAGTATTGGAATTTGTTGAAAGAAAAATGCTTGTTGTAATCATCAGGGATTGTACAATCTCTTCCAAAACAGATTGTATGTGGAGTAACAGGCTTATGCCAACACATCACTCAGACACTCGTTAAGTGCTTTTTCATATGCCAAACCTCGATCGACCTGAGTAAAATTACTTTTACTACTTTACTTTTACTATTACTACTTTATCTACAAGTGAACCCAAGTTTTTTTTGCACGATTTCGTAATAACAAGGTTCATCAATGAGCGCAAATGCGCTTTTTCACATCACATATCATCAAATATACCATATGTCGCATCTATTATTTATTTAAGGAACTCAGCTTCCGTTCAAGCAAGGAGTTGGGTGTACTAGTATTCAGAACTTGCTTTTTTCTGCAAATGACTATTTTTGAAACCTGACACGATTTGTCGGAAACGAGTACACTGATCTTATTGAAATGTAGCGGATTTGTTCTGGACAAGGTAGACCTATCCTTGAACGAAGGCTTTTTCTTATTCTTGAAACCAAGCTTAGTGGAAATCCATATTTTAACTTTTTTTAAAATCTTTAGTTCAAGAAAAAGCTATTTTCACCAATTAAAGGAAATTATTTTTTGTGATGATTTCCAATGAAGCTATTACGAGGTATCTTGACTATGGCGATGTTTTTAAGTCCTTGCGAAATTATGTTAATCTATCTTTGGAATTGTTCTTTGAGACTTTGGTCAATCTATTTTAAAAAAGTCAAAGCGATTTCCGCCGCATGAATAAAAAAAGTTGTGTTGCAACTCGTTTTGTGGACAAAAGACTAAATAGTAATGCTACGAATATATTGATGCAAGCTCCTAAGCTATTTCCATTAAGCCTGTTTCCGTGCCAATATCTTTGCGGAAATTTTCTTCGAAATTTCAAATTTAAGCAAAGTCTTTATTTAGATCGACAAACTAAGTCTAGCACGATTAACGTTAGTAGGCGTTTTAAGCAAACTATATAGCAGATCAGGGAAGTTACCAAATATCCAAAATTGAGTTTAGTGAGTTCATAATATTTTTATGAAAAAAGGAAAGAAATTTTTAAGAAGAGAAAAATTTGTATTTACTCGGCATCAGTTACTGAAGGAGTAAACACTTCAATGTTTTTCCAGTGGATGCAATTTTCTAACATTTTGTTAAGTAAACGAACCCCAAATTTCTCTTCGATGAAAAGGAAATGATAGAAAATTTTAATTTTAACGTACGCACAGTGATACGTAATCACTTTTCAAAAAAGTTGTTTTTGTCATTATTTTCTTTATTCATTTTCATCATTTACTATGGGAAGAAGAATAAGAATATGTATGTTCTGTCATTTATTTCAGTGTAAAAAAATAAATTTTTCATTTAATGCGCAATCTCTACACTGAAAATTTCACCAAATTTTAATAAAATATTATTTTCACCGCAAGGTGAATTCTTTTACTGTACACTATATGAACTGAATCTGTCATCCTGCATAAAAACGAAATGAAAGCGCACAGAAAGGAAAACGTAAATGAAAACATAAAAAGGGACATTTAGTGTATGTTCTTCTGAGGTCCACATTAAAATCACACCAAAAAAACAAAGGGTTTCATTTTATTATTTCACCTAAATTGTATTAAAAAAAAAAGTAAAAAGCAAAAGTAAAACATCATCAAAGCAAACGTATAAAGTTTTACACAAGTGAATAAAGTGTTTTTTAAGAAATAGATCCTAAAACCAGGCAATAAAAACAAAAGAAATAAATGATTAAATTATAAATGGAACGAAAAATGAAAATCTTTGACAAAAATTTTCTGTGAGCAAAGAAAAGGCTTTTAAAAGGAAAAAGGCCGAAAGAAAAAGAGACAAAGTGAGAAAGAGAGAAAGAGAAAGAGAGAGATAGTGAGAGAAAATACGATAAAGAGCAAGGAATATAAAAGAAAAGCAAGCAAGTAGTTGTGTGTGAATGTGAATTTGATAGACTTGCCACGCTTTACAGGTGTAACAGAGTGTTGGTGCATGGTGCTCATCAATAACTAACAAACTATAAATTAGCATCAGATTTAATTTTTGTTTTTTTTTTTTGTTCTTTTCGTCATTGTCGTTTATTCAAGAACATAGACTTGATATAAGAAAAGCAATTTCTTATGAATACCTGATAAAATATGAAAATAACAATTTACTAATTTTTTTTTATATATATATTCTTCCGATAAAAGTGTTTGAAAAATATATCTTAAAGTTTGTAGTAATGTTTAATAAGTTTTAGAACAATACTTGCCCAATTACTTCGATTGCAAGCAATAGAATCTTAGTCTTATATGTGTGTTTGTTTGCGAGTGTTTTGAGGGGTAAAAGGAAAGGAAAAAAAAGAAGCTTGTTGAATTAGTACACAGTTAGCAATAAGAGAAACATCTAAGATGATCTTAATAGCTCATAAACACAACGAGTAGGAGTGACAGCTTTGGTTAAATTATGAAATTCATTAAAATGCATAAAGTGTTTAAATTTTGAAATAAACGGAAGATGCAACTTATAGAGCTTATTTAGCATAAAAAACAACACCATATTGTTTCAAGGACTGCTTTAGATACAAGCGCACTTGTCCAATATACCCACACATCCACCCACACCCATGTACGCACGCTTCCAAGCTTGCATATCTCCTATATATACTATTACTGCTATACTATATATATACTATTACTGCACATAACAAACAAATCAAACAACCGTCTAAAAGTGTGTAGATATGTGCCCATGTGCGCGCTCGTGTGTGTGTGTGTGTGTGTGTGTGTGTGTTTATGAACGCACAACCTAAACGTACCGTACCTAATTTCACCTGTCACCCCAGAGAAATCCTACATCACTCACTGACTAACTTACATATAACAACAAACAATTACTCTCGGCATTGCTTGCATATTCTGTTACTCGGTTAGCTACAATAAAGAGACAAACAGCCAGCTAGTCCATCTGTCAGTCAGTCATTTAGTCATTTATTTAGTCATTTAGTCGTATACTTTATACAGTACAGCAAACCCACCACTTGAAAGTGTCTTAAACCCCTTTTAAAAGGCAAAAAAAAAAAAAAAATAAAAATAAAAAAATAAAAAAAAAAATAAAAAAAAAATAAATAAAAAGAGAATTAAAAGCAAGTAAAAACCGACAAACGTGGATCACCTGAGACTATAAGCAAAAATCGTGCATACCAACACCTCTGCATTTGTATTTAGTTGTATGCCTGTATGTTTGTGTGTGTATGTCTAAAAAAGTACAAACTCAAACCCACCTTCACCACTAACACCACCTAACTTAACATAACATTTGCAAAAATTTTTTACTACAATATTTTAGACGTGCAATAATTTACGTATAGTTGAGCACCATTACCATCACCAAAACCACTGCTAATACTATCACTACTATCTCACGAACGAGAACATCTTACTACACGTGTCTTAACATCAGCTCACACCAATTCTCTCTATACAAAAATATACACTTATCTATTACATATAGAAAAGGAAAAAGGACTGCTTACGTGAAAAAAGTGATACTTGAAATTATAAGTAAACAGCATTAAAAGAAAGCCAAAAAGCTATAAGAGAATTATTAAAACGAAAGTAAAACTAAATCAATCCAAAGATTTATATAAAAAGCATTAAGAAGACAAACAAAAAGCGGGTAAGTTTATACATATATATATATATGTCATATTGGATTGGCAAAAAAGTAATTTCGTTGTTCGCACATGGATACTGCTTTGTGTGAACTTCTCTCAGTCCTTTCTTAAATAATAAATTCGACTTTTCAAATTCCAATTAATTAAAAATTCGGAAAAATTTCGGATATCTAAATTTTGTTTCGAAATTACTTTTCTTCCAATCTACTTATATAAACTGAAGTAAATTATTTTTTTTTTATTTCGATTTTCCATGTTTTCCTGCAAAACATTCTTCTTATCTACACATATATCTATATAGATATAATTGCGTCTATGCATAAGTCCGCAACGTAAATTGAGTACACTTTCAATATAAATTATTTCGAAAGTATTTATAGAATCGTTCGAATCTGAAGTCATTAAATGAGACTCAATGTCAAGTCAAACCCTGCTTTTTAATCCGCCAAAAAAGAACAACTAAACTATCGGAAGTGATATTGGCTTCCTAAAGAGTAAAATTTCCACAGTGAAGCCTTGCAGATATTTCCGAAACAAATCTATATTTCAAGCTTGCCTTTTTTCACACAATTATCGTATTTTATACATTGATTGATATCTTGTGAGAGATATATGGAAATATTCATGTCACAACATTAAACTGCGTCGAATTATGGGGTGTTTATTGTATGCAGGCTCTATAGTAAAACCTAAACAAATGCTTTGAGAGGAAGAGAGAGCGAAAAAACATAGCATAACAACCCCGTATTATTTCCAAACAGCATTTCGAAACCTTAAGCCCGCAATATGCGATGAATGCATTTACATCATTTACGTATTTTTACGTTATTGAATGTAGCGTTGCATTGCCTTGCTGCAGGAAAAGCATATAAGATAAAAAAAAATATTTTGCACGATGCAGCATGCAACGTCGCATTAGTTATTTTCTCTCGTTTACCACATATATGTGTTAACTTCAAACCAGCCAGCAGCGGCCTCCGTTTTGCAAAAAAAAAGAGGAAGAAGAAGAATATCTTCATATAATGCCTGCACAGGTTTTAACTTTTACTCAATGCACGACTCTTCACACGTTTGACGTACATGCGAACTGAATAACAGCTGATCGGCATTTTGCTGCGGAATTATGCATAGATGCAATATTTATTAATATCAATTTCTTATAACGGTCTTATTCTATACTATACTTGCGCTATTCTGTTTCTTTGTCTCTAACTTCATTTAAATCTCCCAATTTTCAAAAAAATGTAGAAAAAAAATTATTTATAATTTATACACCAAAAAAAATTAATCGAAGTGTATGAAAAAAACGTTATATCAATCTGATCTATCGATATTGTCGTAGAAATATTGTCTAAAATTAAAAAAATTAGGAAAATTAGAAACTTCAAAAAAAAAAAAGGAAAAAACCACACGTGAGGAGAATTTTGCTACATGTTCTAGTGTCAGTTATCGGATCAGAAGTTGAAGTAGTTTTGAAAACACTAGAACAATATTTACAAAATATTTTCTATATATAGACATCTGATGTAGTTTGGAAATGTTAGCCGTTTTTTACCTTTGTGGATGCCACGGTTGCCTTGTTACCATCAGATTCTCAAATCTGATCTGTTTGGGATACTGAAATATATTCGAATTGAAATTCAAATTTCTATTTTTTAACACAACTTTGACAATCGCAAGAGTTTCAACAATAGCCACTAGGTGGTAGGACAAAGAGATTTAGCTAAATCAAGTCAGAATATTATATCAGTTGCGTATATATATTATTTAAGGTGTCGCCATTCCAAGGTGCATACATACCGATGGACTTATGGTGTGGGATATTTTTTGATTTTTGGATTTTAAATTTTTTCACGTTCGTAGTTTTGAAAAATCGCACTAACCTATAAAAAACAAGAAAGAATTTAATACAAGACGGAACGAATCCACTACAGACTGGGGGATCGATTTGCTGTTTCCATTGTGGAGCCACCTCGAACGTAACTTTCAATTTTTGGCCTGATAATTCTAGTTATCGAGCAGTGAGCTCGATATCGAACGTAAAATTTCTTAAAGTACCATCAACCATGCGCATAAAAGACGATCGTATCGTTTTTGTATTTCTTTACGTGAGCGAGAACGATAACGAGAATCTTAAATCGAGCAAATATGAAATCTTTTCGATTTCATATACATACACAATATGTATGATTAATCCTCCGCTTTAATCAAATATGGTTTTATGGTAGTTGTGAGATTTTGAAATTTCTTTCACTTTGATAATCCGTTAAAAAAATGAAATGCAAACAAATTTTTGAGAATTTATTCCTGGTTTCCAACAACTATTAAAATAAATCATTGTTGAGAATTTCCAACCACCAATAGTTGTCACCTAAAAGTCCCCTCCTTTCCCAACAAACATGTCGGAGTGACATGTACAATGTGACATCGGTTTAATCAGTTCAGAAATTGTGACGTGTTCGTGTTTTCGAAGCTTGTGTTGATAGGCCGAAGGGATTCCGGCAGGCAGGGTGAGTATTGAAAGACTTTAGGGGCACATAAGATCCCCGGTCGGTAGCTTAGGCTTTCGTCTGTACGCACATTCGGTAAGGGGCAAGTTATAGATGTAATAGTGTGGTTACGCGGCGTCTTACCTATAATGAGTGCGACTTGCTGAACGATCATCGCTACTTGCCTGGGACCATCAAATTACGATTTATATAAAAGTGGGGGGAGGTAAACCCACTGTCTCACTATATCTCGCGCTAATCAAAAAAATATATACATCTTATGAGACTATGGGATTCGATTTATCGTTTATGGGTATAAAAATTGTTACTTGTATTAATTGAAAATTCCTTTTACATGAATGTCTTAGTACACATGCATGAAAGCATAATCGCAAATCTTCTCAGTTAATATTATTATTAAAAGAATTTCTGCATATTCTTTTAAATTTATTTCTACTTGAAAATGCTCTGAAAAAGGTGTTTAAAAAACAAAAAGAAGGTTTTTGTTAACATTGATTTCTAATCCCGTATACGTGTACAATTGTCCTAATTACTTTTTATTCTCCTTTTACTTTTCATTCTCCTTCTGCACGATGTAATGCCATACTGTTTACTGACATTATTATTATTTGTGTGTGCGTATGCTATTTACTTGGGCTTTTCGCAAGAGTGGTTTTCCACAAGTTTTTCACTTTATTGATTTTGTAAATGTGTGCTGGAACGAACTTAAGCAGATATTATTCACATCATGTGCTTTTTTCTACAAATAATTTTATAAAATTTTATTTCGAATGTCATTTAATTCATTTAATTCCCCTCATCTCACCTCACCTCACCTCACTTTTCACTCGTTCATTTGTGTGTTAGCTATGCTTGCTTTCTAGCATTCCTTTCGTTTCTTCTTCAATTAAATCCTTTAAACCGTATGCCATTAAGCATTTATAGGTTTCCTAGAATGTATTGCTAATGTTTGTGATCAGATAATGCCGGTGTGCTTAAGTAATGGACTAAATCATCAGTTTTTATAAATAAATGTCCAAGACCTTAAGGCAGTTAATGTGTTTCATATCAGATCACACATAGCTTTTCAAACGTACATTAGCTAAAGCTGCACCACAGACATTCAGTTTATTCTTAACATTGATTGGAATTTCACTAAACTGAATGCATTCGTTCGCTCTAGTATATGTTTTCACATACTGCACATAACTGCAATAATTTTATCACTACGGTTGTAGTTGTGTAGTAGGCCTTATGAAATACATAGATTCTTAGTCTATCTGTCTGCCCGTTATTGGAACAATTAATGACGGAAAAATTGCAACGAAAGATACAAATTTGTGGATGAAGTACGAGCAAGTCGACGCGATGCGTTTGCTAAAGATCAACTTGAGGACATTCTCATTTCTAACCTAACCTAGAAATTCTACCATGTATCGATCTCAACTTGAGCACAAAAATCGAAATGTGGTCACTCATTAGCAAGCTGAGCCCATCTTCAGGCTTCATAAATAAAAAGCTATTGTTGTCTATGTCCCACGCAGATGCTTCTTCACAAATCTGGCTTAATTTTATGAACAATAATTACTAACGAGCTAATAAAATGCATTTTCTGTTAGCTCAACCAAGCTATGGCTAATAATCCGAGCCATGGTGTGGCACACATCCGTCTACTTACTAACATGTATACACTTTAAATAGGGACATCATTACAGTTCTTGCGAATTTAGTTTAAATAAAGGGTATCTACGATTCGTCGCACTTTTAATACCATTTTTCGCTGGTTTTGTTTCTTCATTTTATTGCGTATTTCATCCATGAACAGTATTTACGAGTAATGCATAAATAATCCATAAATTAGTGCCTTTCATAGGTCGCTTAACGATATTTGGTTAAATTAATTTAACGGCTTCAATGAAATGCTTAATAACGCGGGAATTTTCTTGCGGTTTATTTGTTAATCTGACAGTTGGCTAATATATAAGACAATAGAGGAAATTATTATTCGTAATATTTGTCAAAAAAAGGGAAAAAAACTTCTCCTTTTTTTTTACTTTTGCCTTTTTTCGTTCGTTTGCTTCTTCATTCGCGTACTGTGCCTTGTAGCCTTGACCGAATGTTGCATTAAGTCAACACCAAAACCTCTTCATCATCATCGTTGCGTAAAAAAGAACGCCTTTTTTCACTTTATCCGTTTCAAAATAATATTAAAACTTATATGGGACAACAACAACAACAACAACAACAACAATAAAAGTCGAAAGGTAATATTGAGGAAAATATATATATTTATTTACTTGAAAACTTAATTACAACAATTTTTTCTTATAAAAAACAAAAAAAAAAAAAAAGACTAAAAATTATTGTAAACCGTGTAGTGAAGTACGTCCATGCCGTTAACATAAATTTTATGCTAATGAGACAGCGAAATGAAAAGTTAAATAAATTTGTAACAGTTGGTAGAACGCGACTCTGTCATGTACTTATCTCGGTAGCAAAGGTCTAGCTACGTTGCAATTTAACTTTAATTTGAACCTCTCAACCAAGCGACAGTGATACACGTTTTCGCAATCACTAGCCATAATCATTTTGTGTAGCAAAAACACCTACTCGCGAACTATCCCGAGTTGTTTCGATTTGAACTTTTTCCCCCAACGCTCATGCTTGGCTTAGTGAGTGAGTTGTTTTTAAGAAAAGATTTAACTAATGCCATGGATTGCACTAAGTACTTTTCTACCAACGCGACGCGAAAGTGATGAGTGTTAATGAAAAAATTGAATTATAGATGGACTTGAAACAGTTCACACGCAACTTATCCAGAGGCCGGTTTATAGTCGTCGACATCGAGTAAATTCGATTGTAATTAAAATATGTTGCTCGGTAGCAATTTTATGTTTGAAAGATTTTTTCATTCGATTGTAAGAAAAATACAAAAAGGATTTTCTTTTATTTCTATTTTGAAATTAAAGAAATCAAAAGGTTTGTGGCAGTGCAGGCGAGTAGGAAGGAAACGTAAGGTTTTATATAAGTTCTACAAAATTTTCGATTAGTTCTATATAGAAGAGCTTCGTCAGTTCCATCTTTGTGCTGCAGTTCTACAGATAGCAAGACAATGTTTTCAATTTGAAATCTCTTAAGGTACATGTCAAAAAACGCCTCTTTATAGAAAAGTGGCTTTTTGTTGTTCAATTCGAAGCAAAAAGCTTTACCGAATCGTTACGAGTGGTGAAAAAGACATTTGCTATAATAATCCATGGAACCGAAAGACACGATGCGGATCGAGAAGAACCATTGTTCATTGCGCCAAGCTCATGTATTGGCTGGATATAGGTCGCTATGAGCTATTAAACCTAACAAAGCCATCACCGAGACATGTCGAGAACAATAATTTATGAGAGATTAAGTTGATGAAAGCGGAAAGTTGCCTCAACACACAAATACAGAGAACCACCCCGTTTGCGAAGGCCGTCATCAAGGTGGGCTGCGAATAGGACGGCAGCGGACTGCTGCTCTGTTCTAGAAATTGTTGTATTACTTTATGCAGTTATTAGGTGGAACACAAGCTTCAAAAGGTTACAAAAACAATTTTTTGGCTTCACGACACAGACTGCGTTCTTTATGTATTATATTAATCCGTCCACATATCATAGCAAAATTAATACCAAATATCTGGCACCTGTTTCGCAATGCCTTAGGTTATCAGTCGTACAGAGGGATGAACTGATGTGACTGTACTTAAATGCAGATAAAAAACTTTTTACAAAGAGCGAGGCAATGTCAACATATTCTGCTTCAAAAGTTGCGACATTTAAAAATAACAAGCAACAAACTTGTAATCGCCTCTATTCGAATATTTTTTATTCTCCAACTTTGCCTTAAAAGAAATCCAAAAAGAAAACCAAACATTTCTCTGTACACTGTAACATTGAAGGGGCGTGCCCAACTTTGCCATTTTTGCACTGGACTGCGGTATAGTTAAATAATTAAGAAATGCGACTAGCAAGTCGGCGCATCTGCGCTTAATTTCTAGTATGTTATGTTTCATTACTGTTATTGTGGTGTTGTAGCCTTTGAGTGGTACGTTCGGTCGGTAAAGTCATATCACTTACTGATCGGGCGCGCACCTCCCGAACAACGGCCTCACCCGACATATCCCGACATATCTTCCTGATAGTCACATATATATGTATATACATGTACATGTATGTATATATATGTATTTGTATATATATATGTATGTATAAAAAGTTACTGTATAGAGATCATAGGGAAGTTTTTATTATTGTATCGATTGAAGTTGACAGGTAGTGACAATTTACATTGTGTTGTAGGCGTGTTTTTCGAACAATTTCCCCTTTTCAATACTAAGTATTTGTTTTGTCAAGTTTCCAACTGATATCGTAATTCTTGCGACCTAGAATATTTGTCACCGACAGACAGATGGATAGAATCACAGACGGACAGCCTCGCCTCAGTATTTGGTATTAATTAAGCATATTTATGCCGCCTGGAACTCTGGATATGATTAACGTATTGACAAAATGAATATACTTCAATGCCTGGTGTGTGGTGTGTACAAAAAAGGTGTTTACATCTATACAAAAGGTGTGTCTTTTGAAGGGTCAAGAGTTACCAGATAGAAGTGTCGTAAAACGCTAATTAAAATTTTTTTTTGACTGATCTGAATTTATTAACTTTAACCAAAAACATTGTTACGGTCAGACGATTCTTAGTTTTGGGCCGCGATAATGTATCTCTCTGTTAGAAATTTTAATTCAATTATTTCTCAAACCGCACTAATTGCCTTTTCTCGAAACAAAAAAAACCATTGAAGACATTATCATGAAACCCGATAATGATGTCACCGTAGTGCCGTAGTGATTACGCTAAACATATAATTTATGGAGCCTTTTAACGTTCGTCTCGATATAAGAACGGCTAAAATAAAATACTAAACATCTAAGGTCTAATGGACTAGAAAGTATAGAGGAGGAAAAAGTAAAATCCATAGGTCTTTTCCGATATATTCCTTTCATTGGCACGTTTATCAAACATATGAAGTGCTATGATAATTGAAATTTTAAAATAATACTCATCCAGTTGTGCATAAATTTGAACTTGAAATGGTACATATATGCGTCTTCGCAATGGATGTCTTTAGCAAAAAATCGGAACGGGAAGGATTGCTTGAAATTTATTTTCCGCTTTCAAATGCCGCCTATTGAGATCGGAAACAATCGTTGCAAAGTTCAGTTAACACGAACATATTTACGAAGACTTTGCGTTAAGAAACATAAACTTGACGTTAAGATATCGCATAAAGCAGACATAAGGGATTTCATTGAGTTTCCACTGCAATCAGGAAATGGATTATTACTGGCAACTAAAACTGTGCCATTTATCATTGTAAACCACAAAGTGTGAAAAGATTAGATGACATCCGAACTAGATCCTGTATCTTGTACGATTGGAAAGGAATCGTCGATTTTAAATAGATACAGTCGAACAACAAAAGCAACATATCCCATCCGCACTGACAATTTGTATGCTCAGTTCGCCAGTTTCCTGAACATTGGTAAAAACTATTCACCTTGGTCTGACCAAAGATCTTATGAGGGAGAAACAATGCTGATGGGATAAAGACAAGCAAGCAGTCGAATGGTTGAGTAACGAACAATCATTGGATAGGAATTTGATCGATGAAATTGGGTTTTCTTGCCAACTACCCAATAATCGTAGGATAGTATTGATGGATCTAATATATATAAAAAAAAATTTGGTCGAAATCGCGTAAGGTTGTGACAGGTAAGGTTGTGAGACGTTTTGGGCGAACTTAAACAATGACGAACGAGAGCGAATCTTATTAAGGCTCTTAATGGTTGCTAATCAGTTGGAGAGATTATGCGAATCAAAGTCAAACTGGCTACGACAGCTCATCCATTCATCTTTTCTTCAACTCAATTACTAAATAACAGTAATATCGCATATAAAATGACACACTTGAAATTGTTCTCAACATTGGCAGTTACAAACGATTCAAAACTATTTTAATAGACTAGAATCCCTAAGCTCAATTCATTTAAGTGACGTACAAATGTTCAAAGAATTGTGTTAAGCTTAAAAGTTTTAACTACCGCTATTTGCTTTATGAAAGGCACATGAAATTGTATGCGTTGATCTATATTGCATACGTGCTTACAAAAGCCCACTTTTAGGCGCCAAACTGTGCAGCACAACAATTTCACAGCGAACAGTTAAAGAAATTTTTCAAGTATCTGTTGCTTTCACGACGACAACGGTCTTTATTACCAGTCAGCAGTGAAGAAAGAAGGAAATGGAAAAAAAAAGTGGTGACAACGCAAGAATGCTACTATTATCCTTACCTACAAATTCACACACACACACGCATCCAACAAACATCTCCACATGCACTTACACACACATTCGCAAGGTTGCAAGCAAAAGAAAACTACTGCTCTATTAGACAAGTACTTTCGTTTCGTTAGCCTGTGTAGCGGTGGTGGGTGCAATGTGTAGCGGCTTGTTTGTATTCGACGATGATAGAGCGAGTAGAAGGCGGGTAAAAATTAAAATAAAATACGCGCAACAAGATATGAAAAAAAGTCAAGCACGTTGTCAACGTAACGTTAGCATAGTTTGGTGGAGTGTTAACGGATGTGAACGTCTGAACGTGAATAAATAAAAAAGTGTTATTTAACTTATGCTACACATAAGGTAAAGAGATTGTGAAAGGAAGAAAGTAAAGGTTTTTATCAAATATTTATTATAAATTGACCGTCAACGCTGTTGACATGCTCGGTGATTAAGCATAACTGCACTGCGTACCTACGTGAGCATTAAAGAAAGTATTTTCGAAGAAAGCTTTTTTTACGTTTCATTTCCTGAAAATTAGTAAAGATTGTCTAGCAAAGTAAAGTCTTTTATGAAGTTTCCCCCGCAAATAGTTTGTTTTCTACACATTTGTGTCCCCTATATATCTACATATCTCTTCTCCTCAAGCTTCTCTCTACGATAAATGCTATCCTTTTTTCTCTCTTCTTCATCTTCTATACCTATGTCTAAACTTCAGTAAAGAAAATCCAATACATACGTAGTAGTGTAAGTGTCTTATATGCATTTCTATTTCGACAGGGCCGGAAGAGCAAATCAAAATCACGATCTCTGCCAGCGTTTGCATGTGCGCGAATTGTACGTGTATGTATGCTTCACCTCGCACCGCACAATATCGTTCGATAATCTGCCAAAACAATCTATTCATTGACGTCAGTTTTCGATTTTAATGATACACATAAAGATGCACACAAAGAATACAAATGCTATAACTTGCTTGGTCAAACATCAATTACAGCAACAACAACAATAATAACGACGGGACTAACAACAATGTGAAAATTAACAAGCACTGGTAATGCGAGAATTTAATTCCGGTGAAATCTGAAATTCCTATTGCGAGCTGTACCTATGTATGTGTGTGTGTGTGTGTGCGTGTGTGTGTGTGTGTGTGTGTGTATGTGTGCGTGTGCGTGAGTGTAAGCGTGCCCCATGGCTGACATGACCGAACGTCGCCATAAATATGACACCATCACCATGTGTCCTGTTATTTAATAATTGAACAAAATCGAATGCGTTTTAATTACTCCGGCTTGGCTTGGCTTGGTTGGCTCGCTTGTGTGTCCTTTTGCACCATCTTCTCCTAAAATACAAGTTTACGAAGATACATACATACATACATACATACATGCATCCGAGAAATGGTGATGATGTTACTAAAGCTGACCCCCCTCCCCCCTCATGTTTAATGATAGATGATACAAAATATAGGGCCGCTGGGGACATTGATATTTTGCAAATAACGTGAGTTAATCGATGAGTAACACTGCCAGAATACATATCCCACTTAGAAGTATTGCTTCAACGCTTAGAATAAACATTTTTCTTTTTTGTTTTTGCATTTATGTACTAAAGGTTTTAGGCTTAAGCTCTTTTCTTTTTGTACTTTTCTTTTGGTGTTGTTGTTACCTGCCAGCAAATAAACTGAAACTAAAACTGAAATAAAGTGTTGTTGTTTTTGTTAATAAGTTTGCAGAAAAAAAAAAAAAAAAAAAAACAAAAGCAAAGTAAAGAAAGACTACTTTTCAGGTATAACATGAATGGTTATTCAGCAGTTAATTGTAGTATCGTTATCTCTCTGTGCTAGAACTGAAATAAATCTGAAGTTTAGTGAAAAGGAAAAAAGTTTTGTTTGGTTGCTTCAGTTTAAAATTTCTTTGCCGAATGCTTAAGAGTTTTTCCTTGTTTGTGTTGAATGAGAGACAATAAAAAACAAAGATTGAAAAAAAGGTAAACTCAATCTCAAAAATATGAAAAGATTAAGTTTGCATTAAATGTTGAAAAAAAAAAAAAATTACATATATATGCACATAATACTCATTTTCCAAGACAGTAAGGTTCCCAAAAAATTCGTGTAAAAAAAGATATTGGCTAAACCAAAAAAGAAATAGATTGGTTTCACACCTAAAAAAGCAACAAAAGTGCAATAAATAATATTAAGAAATTCTTGTTAGTGTTCACTTAAAAATTTATTGCGTGCGTTCGCATTTTAATTCATTAAATAAATTATGCTTTGAAAAAACACAGTAAATTGCGTAAAAAATACATTACGTCTTTACTCCATACGTAATTCGGGGAATTGTAAAAAATATAAGGCGAACTTACGCTATATATTTCTGATGAGTGAGAATGAAAAAATTCCCAGGAAATTAAAAAAAAATTTCTTTAGAAAAATTTATTAAAAAAATTTTATATTTTTTTATTAAATCAAAACAATTTATGTAAAAAGAGAATTAGATCTATATATAGTTTTATAATCGTTATCGAAATTTTTTCAAGTAGAGTGTGAGGGAAATTTGCAATAAACGTGTGCTTACTGGAAGCTCGCAGAAATATTATTTTGGCTCTTCAGTGTATGTTTACTTAATCAGGAATTTTGATACTCTAATCTGTGAAAGATTGTATGGGTGTTTTTCACCAACATTTAACTTCAAGTAATGTAACGTCTAGTGAATAAAAAGCAAGTAATGAACGATTTCCATCGAATTTTAAGACTTTGAAAATAAAAAAATAACCGAACACTTAAGCATCCAAGTTTAGAAATCAAAAAACCTGTCGAGAAAGACCATAAATTACTAGGCCTTACGGATATCGAATTAATTAGATGATCGAACAACGATACTAAACGAGCTTGACGAAAGAAAAGTCAACAGACTTGATAGTCTTTATAAGGGAGAGATTTTTTATAAAGCGCATCGCGCACAGAACTTTGCGTTTAATAATCTGATTTTATTGCCTCTTGATAGATCGTCGCACGCCTTCACTTGTATATACAGAATCAGAATTCAAGATTTTCAATTTACAACGAAAGAAGTTAGCCATCTGGGTACGATATAAATGAAGAACTTCGCCTGGGCTACATTCACTGGAGAAGACTGGCTCTACAGCAGACATGGGCAACCGCCGGCCCGCTACATTTAAAATTTCAAACAATTCAATGTACTCGCACCTAGTAATGCTGCGAATGGTCTGTATGTGCCTTCAAGGTCCCCTCTGCTGTGCGGGTATCAAAATGGACGACTTAAAAGGAAGGAAAGTTGCTGCACAATACATTTTTAATAAAAGTTGTATTGTGTTCTGGCCTACGGCGTGGTATGAAAATTAAAATTGACCCGTTCGCGAGAAAAGTTGTGCACCCCTTGTCCTTAAGGAATTCAGTGTTAAGCAACGAAAGGCATCAAACAGTTCGTTCTATTCATTTGTCTTTCCATTTACAAACCTCAATAAGACATACATTAGTACATACAATTACATACAATTTGTAAATTCTAAATCAGCGTACAATTCTGAGTTTGTCCATGTGTCCGCTCGTCCGCGCACTCTTCTGCGTATTGGGCTCATGTTGAATTTCTCACGGTTGCAAAAAATTGAGATAAAAACTGAAACATCTCCTTTAAACTCTTAATTTTTGTAATAAGAAATCAAATTTGAAAACACATATGACTGGGATTGTTACTCAATTCCAATTCTTTACTTCATATACGGTCTTATGCTTAAAAAGGTTGCAGTATTTACTCAAAATACACAATAGTTGTCTGCAAATGCGTTCATTTTCATTTACAACTTCAACACTCTCTTCATGCGATGCAATTTTGGGCTCACCCAGTTTCACACTGTGCAAGTGTCCAAATAAACAATCATTTGTCTTTTTTTTTTTTTATATGAAGAAAGCGCGTATTTCGAAAAGCTACAAAACGCTTTATCCAAATATTCATTACATCTATATATACATCTAAGCTTTCATGGAAGCTCTACTAAGGCAGACGATAAATAGTGGGTTGAAACGAGCGCTAATAAGTAGGTGCGATGCCGGTAGAGAGTAAGACACTTCAATTCAGAGTTTGAAGTATGTGTGAGCCAGCCAGGCTAAAAAATTACCTGCTCGTCGTGCTGCTAATCGTGTTTTTGAATACACTGCAGCTGGTCTTCAATGAGAGAGATTGGCGCAAACGTGGTTATACGGGTTACCTGAGTCTGTCTTGTAAAGAAATCGGAAACGCTTGATGTTAGCTGTTTTTATTTCTCTTTTTTTCTAAGAAATCCAGAATTTTCTTGCAGTATTTGAGACTTTAGTTATCTAACCCTAAGTAGATGAGGAAATCAAAGGTAATCACACTTAATCGGATAACTTTAACAGTTTGCCACTCTTGTACCAGTTAGTAAATGCGTTTTGAGCAGGGGATACTTACTATCTTTAAGAACATTAATGTGTCGCAAAAAACACTTCCAGCCAGACGACACTCGAATCATTTAGAATCTAAAATTACAGCACAATCCGCATGTGTGGGCGTCAGTTTCCAGTTCTTCAGATGCCCCTGGACGACGAGAGAGTGTCTGACATACTTAGCATACCTGATCATCGACATAAAATGGGGGGTGTATTGTGCCATGGATCGATGTCTACAGGGCAAGCATTCTACAGAGATAAAAGAGATTTATCCACCCATGAAGTCCTTTAACAAGACTACTCGGCTTCCTTAGCGTTTCCACGCAGTTCTTTTAGAGTTACTTATATATCGAATGCCGTTGCTATTCAACAGTTCTACCCTCCTTTGAAACAACCTATCAGCAATAACCTTCCCTATCGTCTGCACTTTCAAGTCGTACGTACGTAAACACTTGTGTCATTCTCCGCTACCATATTCCCATGTACCCCGAAGATATCGCCTGAGTGATGTGTCCAACAAAAAAAGTGGAGGAAACCCCTAAAACGTATAGGCGGACTTGAAATATGTTGAAAGAGGTTTGAAAATAAGCCTCGTTTAAACAACTTCAGTACAGTTTAAGTACACCTTATAACCCATAAACCCGACTCTTAACGTACATAAGGTTAAAATGTCCCCCTTGGGTTGCTCTACAGATATTCTAAAGTCAATTATTCGTCAAACGTGACGAATCCATTATTCGTTTTACACCAGCTTTTGATTTGGTTTTTAATTAAACGCCTTTAATAAACATGCAGCCATTATCCAGTCGACCAAACTGGTCAATAATCAATTAAAACGGTTTTCATACACTTAATAAACACTGAATGTGACGGCTTTAGTTAGTAGTTAATCATTTTTCAGTAACTTGAACCGTATATTTATTGGAAACATTCTTTATGCACACTATCGTGTTCGCTATATGGAAATACGCTAGTTTGCGTGAGGGCGAATGTGCATGATTAATACAAATTGAAACCATTGTTGAATTACAAAAGAGTTCCAAATCTCTTTGATATTGGGCTTCCTCAATTACGTCAACACTGGATTAGGCCGCGAGTTCTCTCTCTATCTGTCATTTGCACCAAATGTAAGCGAAATTCATCATAAACAACAGTCAACTAAGTTACAGTTAAATCGGTCATTTTGCGATGTGATCAAAAGCCAAGTCAACAAGCATATGTCACAACTGCACTACCACTGCTACTACAGCATCACCTCAGCACCGTTCCATTAACAGTAACAACAATAATAACCAAAATGAAAGTAGTAGCAGCAGCAGCTGCAGCAGCAGGTTCATCAGTAAAAGGAAGGAAATCTGCACAAACGTACTCGCGTAACTCTGACTAATTACAAAAGAGGCTTTTGCGTATGTGTCGTGTCTTTCGTGCAGCGAACAAATTACAGCATTAACGGTGAAAAGTGATTATATGAAATACGATGACATTGCAACTGCGTTATTATCGTTGACAATAACAACCACCAGAAAGTGGCTTAACGGAAAAAAAAAAAAAAAAAAAAAAACCGCACACACGTACATTATATACAATTTTTAATAGGTTTTTCGAAAATTTAAAAACATGCACTTTTTATTTATTTATGCATGTAAATGGAAATTATTGGTGTGTATGTGTGCGCAGACTTTTGGTAAATATTTATATATTTGGATGAAATATCATTGCGTTTTTATACTTTTTAGTCATGGATAAGTGTGTACTAATTTTTATATTATACCATAAGTGTGTGTGTGTGTGTGTGTGTGTGTGTGTGTGTGTGATTGAAGGTCAGTTAGGCCACATTGCAGTTCGTTAGTTTATTTGAGTTACCTGCCTGCAGAAAATGAATGAAATAAATTTGAAACGAACAACTAAAGTTTAAGTTACATATTCTTAGGCGACTTCGTCTATTAAGCACATATATAGCATATCTGCCATTACATCTTCTCTGCCTACTATGAAGCAATTTCAACAAAAATCATTAATAACAGAATTTCCAGAATTTCCATGAAATCATCATATATTTGAAGTTTTAATAGGAATGATTGGGGTTAACGCTGCAAGTGCTGCCTTATTTTATCACTTGATTAGCGCATGATGGGTGTCCACAGTTCAGTCCTGGCCGATAGCTTTCGAATTTGTTTATTTATTTATTTTTATTTGCTATATTTTCGTAATTGCTTATGAAAATATTTTATAAATATTCGCAAATATTTCATAATATATAGGTTTGTGTGTTTGCTATTTACGAAAATTGATATCGGAAATATTTAATTAATTTTATAAATTAAATAATTAAAGTATAATTTATAAAATGCCACAAAGTTTTAATAATGAATTTTCCAACACATATCCTTCTACTCATATTATATAGCAAAGTGATAAAAAGAAGCAGACAGAGAATGGAAAAGAGAGAGAGAGAGAGAGAGAGAGAAAGATTTGTTTTATGCTTAAATAATTAAATATTAATATGCATACATGTTAATTAAGAAATGAAAACATAAACGCACATGTTCACTAGAACTCCAATAACGACTATGCAAATAAACAAGAGGAAGACTATTATCGGTTTGCATCGAATCTTTAATCGAATCTATAAAATTACACATGTGAGAAATAGGACGCAGGCAGATAAACGGATGGACACAGAAACGAACAGATTTAATGTTCACGTTCGGGCGCCCCCCACAGGCTGAGAGAATCCCTATACGCTACGGGCCCCACTACAACTGGACAACTACCAAATCGATTTAAAGTGTATGGCCAATAAACGTATTCTGTGCAATGTTGAGGCCTATCATTGTCGGATAGACGAACAAATCGAGGAGCAGATAATCAAAAGGACAAGCAAAGAGGCGATAGCATGAGCGAAGCGGCAAATAAAGAAGACAATAGATGGATGGACTATCGAGTGAACAGATGAACATTGAGATTATTTAGAACGTGGAAGGATGAATGAAAGAAGGAACGAACGAACGAACGAATTGTAGAGGGACGGATGAACCGGAAGAAGAATGAACGAATAAACGAACGGCGATGAGAGAGGAATATAAGTCAATTGACGTTGCATTTTTCGTTGAAATTATATAATGGGACGTGTGCGCCGATGAGAGAGTGAACAAAGAAACGAATTTAGGGAGAAAAGAAACGTTGGCCAAATTCAAAATTGTTACGTTTAGCAACTATGCTGCTGACATGGCCATGCTATTCTTCATTCTTCTTTTTTTTTTTTTGGCCAAAACCAAGTCTTCATTATTTTGAATGCACAAATAGTTAGTTGCTTCGATATCCCTATCGGCAGTCGTCGTCTCATTGAATGCATTCTGCAACGTGTTTGTGTATTGAAAATTATACATAAAAAATATTTTTATTTTTATTTTTTTTTTTTTTTTTTTTTTTTTTTTTTTTTTTTTTTTTTTTTTTTTTTTTTTTTTTTTTTTTTTTTT
>KK499867.1:664082-709106 GCA_000688715.1 Glossina pallidipes | reverse complement strand
AAATATTTTTATTTTTATTTTTTTTTTTTTTTTTTTTTTTTTTTTTTTTTTTTTTTTTTTTTTTTTTTTTTTTTTTTTTTTTTTTTTGTCAAATTAGTTAGTAGGGTGCACTTAGCGGATGTGGGTTATGGTGAGTATGGATGCTCGTTTGTATGTGCGCGACCGCGTGTTGGTGAAGCGTCAACGCTAAAAGCTTGATTTGTAAATCTAACCGCAGAATGCTAAACGCCATAAATTGGCTTTTTGCCTGCCACACTGTCTAGATGTGAATGTTAAACCGATATATTATTTGTAGATTTTCCTATTTATACAAACGCGTACTACCGCATCACTGCACATGCACTTATACACACACACACCTACAAATGCGTACGTATAGACAAAAAATATGCACTCAATTATAAGTACGCATACAGATAATTGTGTGGAGAGTGACTAAATAAATATTTAATATTTTTGTTGAATTCATTTATTGCAAAATTATAAAGATTTATATGTGCATGCGTGTATGTATGTATAGATATTTACTGTGTGTAAATAGTGAACCTCCTCATCGATCTTTCTAACTTTGAGGTAATTGTTTACGCAGTACACACACACGCACGCACATACGCACACGCACACACACACTATTCAGGTGAATTATTGTGAGTAAACAAATGCGTTATTAAACTGATTTCGATTAATTCACTGTCAGTGCAACGGAGAGAATGAGTTCAACTTACGACGCCGCCTACATTACGGTTAAATGAAATGAAATTTAATTATTTATTATTTCTCACAATTTTTTTTTATTTCTTTTCTATAGAAAACTATAAAGCATTTCGTTATGTTATTGTTTTTTTGTTTTTTTGTTTATTTATTGCGTTACATCATCCTCACAGCTATTAGAAAGAGCATTAAATGGAAATTTTTGCAAAAACAAGTAGACCCTGTGCCCGGAATTGTATCCATCTTAATATCCAACTAATTACCTTAAGACGGCTAATATACGACAAGCAGTCATTTTCCATTCATTATGAGCATAGTATGTGCGGATTAGTGACCAGATCGGAAACCGTCTTTATATCACCGGTATATTGTCTATCTTGCAGTTTGGACCTTTTTTTTTACTGAAAGATTTTGGAAGGATTCCTTGTTTAGGGTTTCTTCTTCTTCTTTAATTGCGACTTGAGTTTATAATGTGATCTATGGAACCCAATCAATCCTTTCAGTCTTTTGAGGAGATGACCTTGGGAACAGCTGAATGGATAGACAACTAGGCGAGCTTCAGAACTTAGACATAAACGAAAACATGGACGCAAACGACAAACGAAGAGAGGATGCAAGAGAGCGTGCACCCACGGAGTGGGGGGGGGCAAGCTGTAAAAAAGGCAGACACGGGGGCTGAGAGGTTGGGGAAGTAGGAAAGAGGCAAGCGAGCAAAGACAGAAAAATATGTGTTCGGCAAAACGGTCAAAGAATCGAAATAAAATACACTCTGGTAAGCAAATCAGTGAGGCAATCGACAATGACGACACCGAGAAGAGATACTTAAAAGCACACGAGAAGACGGCGAGTTAGCCGGAACCGTCTTGGGAAATAATAATAAAAAGAAAACCTAGCAGGGGAAACGTTACGCAACGCAAGAGAGGGCGTCACGCGGCAAGAGAGGGCGGGGGGGGGGGGGGGGGGGGGGGGGGTGGGGGGGGGGGGGGGGAGAGGAGGAAATGTGGTAGAAATTAAGATAGGAAAGTACGCAATCAACGAGATGGAAAAAAAGTTACAAACCAAACTGAAAATGAATATAAAGCAAAGAGAGAGAGAGAGAGAGGCGGAGAGAAAATCAGATATGGAGATAAGAGAAAAAAAGAAAAAGGCCTTCGGACTTGCTGATAAAAAAAGGATTATTGATGTGTTCTATATGATTGACTGAACAAATATTACTAGTTAGTAGTGTATCACGTCATACTTCTTTAAATGATTCGGGTTGCATGTGATGTGAACTGCATGCACTTTAGAGATCGTTTCAAAGGAAATGATTTAATGTTTTTTAAAAGTCACTTTGAAGTGAATACACCTTGGCCTTGCCAAGGACAGTCGCTAAATTTATTTAAATAAACATGAAAGTCACAGTTGCTTCCTGAGGAAAATATTATAATCAAATATTGACCGCTCTATGTATAGAAAGGTTTCTAACAAAAAAAAAAACGAACTGTCTCAGATAGCAGTAGATGTTAACCGATGAACAAATAGATGAAAAATGAGTAGACAGCGGACAAGATTGACGTGGTTACGTTTTGTGATTACGATTAGAGTAAACAAATTCAGAAATATTTTTTTTTTTTCTTAAGGAAAGTCTCTTGGATCTAAGTGTATATCAGCTTCGAATTCTATATAGTTTTCGAATTTCTTCAAATATATAGCATAGCTATCTGATATGAAACGCCTGTTCCTTTCTTAAGCAAATTTGGCGCCGCCGCCCACTACGCTAGTTTTTCCCCCCCGCGCATATGAAGAGTAATTAGTTTAGCATATCTACATGCAAGCTTCATTCGTTTACTCTTGGTGGAGACTGGCATAACTTTGTTTTTCTTTAATCAATTTTAACCACACACATATTTGCTTATTTACTTTAACTTTTCCATGCTTACTTCCATTTCCGATTATTGTAAATATTTACAAAATTTTCTTTTGTAATCGATTAAAGTGCAACAAATCTATATTAGTGTGTTTATAATAATGTTTGCGGAAAAGAAAAAAGGATATATTTTTCAGATATATATATATATATATATTTAAAGATAAGGAGCAAATACACCGATGACCGCAACCGCAAAGAATTTAAATTACTTTGAAGGCATAGTTGAACTGATATGCAAAATATTTAGCATAGGCAGACAATGTATATGTATATATATATATATATATGTGTGTATATGTGTGTATTTATTCATAATATTGTTGCATATTTAGAATGTTTGTTTTGACTAAATGACCTGTGTTTCCAATTGAAATAAAATTTGAAGCAGTGTTTCCTAAAAATTTCGGTTAAAAGAAATAATTTTATTATCTCATGCTAATCTGAAAAGAAGATTGATTCCCTTTAAATATATTCAAAAAAATACATAGCTTAATATATTAGTTATGTAAACAAATCGTTAACTTTAGGGATTAATAAAAGCAAGCGTGATTTACTTCGCGATCCACTGTTATTCCTCAACAAGATATTGCTTGGAAAGGTAACGATCGAGTTAGGGAAAGCATTCAGCCATAGGAATAAAAACCAGCACTTTCCAGCGTATTGATTACGTAGTTGCGAGCTACTTTGTCATTAGAATCAAAAGAACTTTGCGAATTAAGAATACTTGGCTTTTTGAGATCTTCAGAATTCAAACCCATGCGGCTGTGTGTTTGCGTATTACGAGATACAATTACTAGGTAGCATGTGAAAAAAATTAACTTTATTGCCGAAACGCATTCATTTATTTTCCATTTAAGGGGCCACTGTAGCTTTATCGAAAAATCATTTTTGCTATGGGCTTAAATGTGTCTGGTCCCTTAAATAATCGAAAATAACATAAAAAGACGGCAGCGTCAACCTTGTCATATATTATTATTCCGTTATGTTTTCTTCCATCCAAAGCAACGAAAAATGGTCAAAAAAGATTTCCTTTTATACCCTGCATCACAGCTACAAGGCTATGTGCGAATGTATGTATAATACTTCCATCTTTATACCGATTGCTTCAGAAGGCAATTCGAAGTTTATTCATCTCTCTGCTCATCAGTTGCCATTTTTAAAATGTTTTGATGAAATATGGTACACCTATTGAATACGGCTCGGATCGGACTATATGTTCGTCTACTTCCCGCATACGAATTTATCTTGAAAACTCGGGATAGGTATTAAGCAAAGCAGTGTGTGGTATCTAATATTGGGGGCACGGGGTCCCATAATATTTTGCTTGTTTTTGTGGCTTGCCTCCTTTGTAAAAACTGTTGTGTTCTGTCCGCAAAAGAAATGCAGAAATTTAATTAAATTGGAAATAGTTGTGGTGGAAATGGCGAACTAATGTCCTGTGCTATTAGTGTACAGAAGCCATTGTATTATGATAGCAGTTTTTTTTTTTTTGACTAACAATACATAATTTTATTATTGAGGAGACATGTTACCATAAAGGTAAAAAAAAAGCTTGTAAAAAATTATGGAAAATATTTTGAAACATTGCACCGAATTTTTCCCAATAAATGACTTTTTCAAGTGAAAAAATGGCCGACTTTTTTGCAACCCCCTAATATTTGAAGAGGTCCGATCATTCTATAAGCATTTTCCTTCGTTGCGGTTACCGCTGCTTTGCTTATTATACGAAGTTATAGTTTCGTCATTGAAAATAAAACTTAACAGTGCTTGGGGCCAAACACACAAAGTATATGAAAGCGGATCAGAGAATTAATCAAATGTTATAAAAGAATTTGTAGGTAGTAGCGTATAGTAGTAAAGCACTCAGAGATTGTAGAACATTAAATAACATGAATAATTTCCCCGAAAATTTGTAAATGTATATACATGTGTGTGTGTGTGTGTGAGTAAGTATAAAACAAAAACAACAGAAAATGAACACAATTTGTTAATCGTTTAATTACAACGTTTTCTTATTGACATTTATTTAATGATTATTTGTTTTATACGCCATTTATAATATTTTAATACATTTACACGCATACGTCCGTTACGCGTTCAATGTATGCGAAACACATAAATTTTATTTGCTTCTGAATAAACTATGAAACATACACAAGCATGTGTACGCGCACACACACACACACGTACATATGTGCATGTATGTATGTAAATTTATTTAAACATGAGTTTTTATCATTTTGATAATTACAACCAAACATACACAAATTAATTGAAATTCATCGCCTATGGTAAGGTCGATAAGAGAGGTTGATGAAAGTCATTATTGTCATTAAGATCATCATCATTGAACCCGATGTGTTTATGTATATATATATATATATGTAATATATATAAATTGACTATTTCGACACTGAACAGTAATTAATATATTGAAGCATTTAACCGAAGGCCTTTAGATTTAAAAAAAAAAAAAGAAAGAAATTGATAGCAAAATGCAACTGACAACGTGGATAAGAGAAACTCCAGTTGCTTACTTCAACAAGAACAACAATTGCTTTCCTCACTGAGACTTATACGTGCTCGCAAGGAAACTTGGAGGGAAATGAAAATTCGCCTTATAGTGAATTTTGACTAACAATCCATTTAGTGTCAATATACCTGATAGCGTAACCTTTGCTCTTTGAAATCTTAGGCAAATGTAAAACATAACGACCTAATTTCATAAAATCCCCCCAATAAAGCATCAAATTGAATAAAAAAATATATTTAAATTTTAGCTTTTCTTCAAAAACGTTTTTTGAGTTCTTTATCTATAGCTAATGTACCGATAGCAATAGACGGCGAAGCTATTACGAACGATATTAAAAATTGACCTTTCTTTCTTGCTCGTGATCTCTTATGGTCCATAACTGTTTTATATACTCACAAAGTTCTGCAGTAAGGGTATAGTAAGTTTATGCATAAACACACCCATCGTTATATCAATTTAATCTGTCTGCCCACCTGTCTAATGACCTGCCTTGGTATATATATATGAGTAATATGTAAATATGTCAATAATGTTTATAGCCCCAAGGACGAAGGCTATTGAAAATGGATTAAATCGCACTATTTTTATGATCATTCTCTATGTAAAAGTGACTGATTTTGAGTATTTCTCGAGCAAAGACAGAGGGACAATTGCTTGAACCCGCTCTAACAGAAACCTTATTGCTCTGCAGTTTCCAGGAAAACTATGTCTCCGCATAACACTAAGGACGAATTTTTGATTTTTCATTATGAAAATTGATCGAAAATAGGGAAGTCTCGCACATATATTCACTACGCTAATATTGGACCATGTAGACCTATTTTTGAACATCCTCTGTTATAAAGGTTCTAATAAAAAGTAAACGTTTTTGTGAGAACAAGGTACAATTATTGGCATTCGATGACGATGGAAAGAACTAAAAAAGCTCATTACCTGAAATAATATATGATTTTTAAAATTTGCTCCTGTTCTTTAAACTTTCTAACTTACTTTTGGAGCAATTTTTACTTAAAAAAGCCACAAAACATTATTTCAATTTACAACAGGCGATATCTGTATCATTCGTATCCCGATTTTCGTCTTCCAGAATCGTCTTTCCGAATTAACTCACTACCACAGATATGCGACATAATCGCTTTTTACCACAGCGCAGCTTCAAAAACTTACGTCAGTTTAAGAAGGTTTTTTTACTTACGTGAAATCTACTCCAATTGACGTCACATAATCACGAGAAAAAATCTAACAAATATTCTGCCCAGAAAATCTTATTAACAAGTTGGTTGGTTATTGTTAACTAAAAATGGCATAACTCAGCACATAAAAGAATAAAAAATCACTTCGTTTTACAGTTACTTCAAATTAAAAAAAATGTGTAACCCTCAGTTGATTATTTTGTCTGTCCTTCTGTCCTTGTGCGTTGAAAATTTTCAAGACCACAAGAACTGACCCACGTTGCTGAATTATGATGCTTATAATCGATCAATTAAATAACAGAGGGCAAATTTAAAAATAGGCGTGGCCTGCCTACGAGTATTAATATCAAAAAAAAGAGATAATGTCAAAATGTAGACTCTTCCAACAAGACAGCATCAAAAAATATCGCACTGTGACGCTTCGCATACTCAAGTGTAACAGCGGAACAATCTTTCTAACTGTCAAGAGAAACTGTTTCATATAGTGGGGATATAATTGGATCGGACTTTTTCGAAAACAGTGCCTATTCGATCGCGGCACGGAACGATGTTAGCTGATTCTTGTTGACTTCAAATTTATGCAAGGGACGTTTTCATCAGCAGGACGATGCAGGATTCATGAAACAAAGACATTAGGACTCCATAGGCGGTTGATATAAAATAGTGTCTCTTTTTGAATGACGTTATATTTCATACTGAGTACAAATAATATCTGTCCGAAATTCATTCCATTATTCATTTAGACAATGAGATCACATCCGATTTGTAACTCGAGGTAATCCCCCTGCATAAATTATTATATCTTATATTTATGTGTGTGCAGAGACCCACAAATCCCAATATACTTGAGTAAGAATTAAACGAATGAAATGAATGCAAGAACTTTGAGCGCTTCTGTGCTCACAGTCTAGCACTTATAAGTGACAACTTAATCTCTTTCTTTGAAAATCATATCTATTTGTAAAGACTTTTATTTATAATTGTCTTTGAAGATTTTTTCTATAGTTTTTTTTTTTTTTTTTTGTATTTTTTCTTTTTTTGCATAATTTGCTTTTTAACAATATTTCCTTCGAATTTGTTTTCATTTTATTTTTTTATTTTTTTTCATTAACTTTTCAGGTTGAGGCCAATCAACTATTTACAGGTGAGTTGGTTTTCTGTTTAGTTTCTTTCATTTTCTTTCGTAAATTCATTTGTGATTTCATTCCATAAACTGCTGAATAAACAATTTTTGTAGAAATTAAAGCGAAAAAAATTAAATGTAGAATATTTTTATTAAATTGCACGATTGCATGAGAAATTTTGCAACACTTTCAAGAATGTACACCAACACGCATTTACTAAACAACACTTTAATATGTGTGTGTTTAGTTTTCAATATTCACAGCTATTTCAAAAAGATTGTTTATATTTTAGGGGCATTTTGTTAATTTAGCATAAACATCATCAGAGCACTACCATCAACAAACATTAATCCCCGACTATCCCACCACTAACCACTACTGTAGTATAATAATATCGGTTATAAATCAATATTTCAAAATGTGTTAAAAAAAAAACAACAACCGAAAACTCTTTTTGTAACAATTGCTACGAGAAAAAGGTAAACGAATTCGCATACATATACGTCTACGTCTACGTGCCTACGTAGGTCGTATGAAAAGTTTTCCAATTTAACATGAAGACGGCAGCGCTTGTCCGTCTATGGAAGTTCAGTAATATGTAAGCAGCGATACGTACGTACTTGTCATTTGACAAACGTTAGAGTGAGTCGATGTGAATGTTTTTGTGAAAAAAGGAAGAAACCGACTCCACGTGTGGCATTAGGTATATGTTTTTGAAAGTCGAAATTAATTACGCAAATTAAAGACAACTTATAGATCCCTTTTATGGGTTGGACGCGGTTTACGGGGACCATCATTTCACCATCATTTGTCACGACGCGGAGTGTTTGGTAACCTAACTGAAACATTGTCAAACAAGCTTGCACGACTATGAATGATGTGGACGGCAAAAAAAAAAAGACTGTAACCACTGACGACAAAAACATGGCTAAAGTTCACCAATCGAATTGAGTTTATAAGGAAATCTACAAACACGTCCAAAGAACACATCTTCTCACACATCATATCAAAATTTAGGCGCGCATCTTGACAAAAACCACAAGGTACAATACAAAAAAAAAAAAAATTACATAAATTGAAGTTCGATGTGCTGCCCCGCCGATTATTCATTGACAAATCTCGAAAAGAATGCTCCAAGAGAAAAACTAAGGGACCAACTGATAAGGTTATTGCGGAAATTGAAACATATCTTGAGGCTTTTGACAGAAATGTTGGAGATTCGTTGAACTGATTATACTTCAATTATGAAAACGATTACTTTCACGAATAAAGTAGAATTTCGCGAAAAAATATTAAAACCTTTTAGGTAGGTCTGAAACTTTTCAGACAACTGTCATATATTTATGTGAATATAGCAAACATCACATACCAAGGTAGATGACACAAAATAGTTAAACCCCACACACCAAACCGCTTATTGAGACTGCACGAAAGTTACCCCATACCGTTTATCAATATTCTCGAAATCTTAAAATTGTGAAAATAACCTCCGTTGTGTTCAATTCGCTAATGAACATTATTTTTTAAGCTTAGAAGCTATTGGAGGAAAATGTAGTGACTAAAATAACGTAAACACTTCAATCTATCGAATGCGATATTACTAGCTACTGACTATTAGTTGCATATAGGGACGGAGATCGGACGTTTGCGCTCTTATGGGTTTTCCGTTGACAAATTAGAACCTAGATTTCTCTTTAACACGATTATAAGTCCATTCTACGCTAACTGAATATAAAAATTTCTCCGTTTTGCGGATATCTTCCGCTTGACTTACTGACTCGAATCCCTCAGACACTGCACTCAATGTAATACAATTAGTCCTAAATTATTTATACTGTTTTGAAAAAGCCGTAAAAGGTCCGCCTTACTTGCCGGCACCTTGCGTCGCTAATCTAAACATAACGCGTTTCAAGGAATGGGTTAAAATATCCCGAGACTTTTTTTATAGTATCGAGATCGTCTCGAAACAAATCTATAAAAGACAATAATTTTTATTGGTACGCGTATTCCCTTTACCTAAATCATTTTCTCAAATGGTAAGATAGACAGACTAACACCAGTAATTCTCCTGTAGCAAGTCATGTTAAATACGAAAAGATTTCAAGAAGCAGGACCCAATTTTGCAGATATTAACTCTCGAAATAAAAGATTTTTATCAATTTTCCATATCGTTATATATTTTTCCACAGCGTCCGTCACTCACCATCGTTCCGTTCTCTTCAGGAAAAGCTATTTTCAATTGAACAATAAATCTGCGGGCTTCATTCGTTAATAACGTGGACACGATGGGTCCATGTTTCGGTTCTAATGAAGGCTTAGTTACATTAGCATTACATTCATTTTATTGCTTCTTTTTGACTCGAATTAATTAAATTGTAAGATGTTCAATGTTTCACCAGCAGCAACCAACTCGAAGTATGAGCTACAGTTACCGAAACAAGTAGTCAGAGTCAGATAAGTTAGGCCACAGGCAGACACATATTAGCTTAATAAAGTTCTTTGCTGATCTGAACTCGAAGATAAAGAAAACCGATTAACTTAATTTTATGCTTGGACAGGGAATATTTATTTATTGATGAAGCTGTTCTATTGCTTCTCTCTGGAGTCATGCAAAGCCGATCGTTGTTAGGTTTACACTGATGTCAGGTCTTCTTTAACCTTTTGAATATTTTCTGTATTATACTCTGTAGGGTGTGGTGCAATGGTCTACTAAGTTTAATTAAGCCCACTTTTTTTTATACCGATTTAAGCTTGTCTTTCTGTCTGTCCACCTTGTTTCCTGTGTCTACCTTACAGGCCGCACTTTTTGCGATAGGTTGATGAACTCTAGCACACTGATGTGCTTTGGCCCAAGGACAGACGCCATAGAAAATAATTTGGATCATTTTCTATATAGCGCCTTACTTTGAAGCGTCATCATACGAACAATTTTAGGGTCGTATGGGATTTTTAATAGTGAGTCATGGCTCACTGTAATATCTGTACTTATTTTAAATCATTTACTTACTTTTTACGTCAAAAACTTATGTAAAATCAAAATCATAAAATCATAATGCTTATGTCCGGATCCTTATGATGTAAGATTCCAGCAACGCTGCTCCGTCCATATGCTTAAGTAGTCATATGCGTAAGTTTAACTGTTTGTTACGCTATTGCTGTATGCAAATTATTGCTGTTCTATTTGTTTATGGGTGCGTGGATGGGCGTGTATGTGTGCATATGTGTGTATATGTACTTTCTTCATCGTTCCATCGTGCCGTCGTTCATTATGTGCGTTGATCTGGAATTGTATTCAAATACTCAAATTTGCATATCGATTATTAAAATATTATATAATACAACTACACGCAAACACTTACACATTCCTGTGGATAATAAACACGTGTTTAGTTTCTCGTGCACATAAACACACAAAAACTTTTTGCTTCATTTTTGTATTTTCACTTCAGTTTCATACGGCGGGACTTGAAACTTGCTTAAGGTCACAAAAATTAACATTCATTCTTTAACAAATTTTTTCCATGTAACTTTGCATACTGAATATGCATGCATAAGTACGAGTGATGAGTGATACGGAATTTTGAAATTTGAAATAAAAAAAAAAATATCATAAATTATTTTATAAAAACTTTGAGAATTTTATCAAGTAAAAAGATCACACACAATCACACTTGGTCTTACCTCAAGGATCCCTTTACCTCAACAACTTGAACGACTTGAACGGTTGTGTATACGGAGCTGGAAGATTGCAGAACCACAGTTAATTTCCCTATATTTGGCGGTATTTACTGCTTTTCAAATGAAAAAAACTTTGCTCACAACAGACAAAGAATAACCAGACTTTCGAATGAAAGTCGCGATGGGAGTGGCTTGTGACGCACTCAGCCATTTTGCGTAGTAACCATTGCAATACAATTGATTTTTTGGAGTCTTTTACCTTTGCTAGTTAACCACTGAAACTTTTTAGACAGACCTTAGTTTAATGATTTCTCTGCTCTAGATATAAAAAGGTCTATATCATTACTAATACATTCGAAGGATCCGTGTCATTTCTCTTACTTACTCCTCCTACTTTCGGTCTCAAACTATTTCGCTTATATCCATGCATATGGTGCGCGATTTTCACTGCAAGTCAGTTATGGCAAGAAGAGGGAAATTTAACAAGCAATTCCTTTAAAAGTCCTTTGCCGGACAGGGCAGGTAATGATTTAACTCAGAACTAAGTAAAAATATGCCGCAGGTTCAGGTCTCTAATGAGAAGCAAATTTTTATTTTAAACATCAAAATTCTCCTTTAATGCCGTGGACAAGCCATTACATAGTAAATGCAATATTCGTTTGGCAAGAAAGAAATTATGTGGTCTTCAATTTCTTCGCTTCGAAACTCATTTCTATATGTAATGGAAATTTATATCTCCCAAACTTTAATAAAAGTCCGCGTTGTATAGTCTGTTAGCTGAAATTGTTTTTACGCATCATCACAATTACCCAAGGAAAGCTATATTACGTCATTTAAATCCTGGTGAGCTTCGAATTTAATGCATAACTCCCAAGGGCTAATCAGCAACTGGATTAATTCCCCGCCAAGCCAAGTGAGTGATTAATTTAGTTATTCGCTGATTAGTTGATGGCCAACAGTGAGTAGTTAACTTGGGTACCCGTTAGTTAAGGTGCCTACGAAGACAAGTCCGCTGCTAGTTTAGTAACTAACTAGGCGTAATGGCAAACTAGTTTAGTTTCTCGCTAAGCTAATAAAATATTTGGATTCAGTTAGCCCCTGGATGACCAGTAGACAGCTAACGTAGTTATTCTTTCAGCGTAGTGGGTAGAACTTTTAGTCATTCGTTTAGTTACCCGCAAGGTCTAGTCAAAGGAAACTCTAGTTGCTCACTAGGACCTGTCCACAGCAAGTTCACTTGGTCGCGGTATGCCCAATACTTATTGCGTAAATTTACTGCGCCTGGGCAGAAGTGAAGTAAATTTCCAAAACAAAAAATTGCAACAGCAAGACTAATGCAGCCTTTGCAGTCATCAAATGCCGTTCGAAGTTAAGAACAATCTCGCTTGGATCATAGCCACTCATGATTAATTCACAAGAAGGAGGAAAAAAGTATTCATAAAATTGTTACCTGCGCTTTCTGCCCGAACATAATAGTAAGCAGAAACACGACTGCGAGCTTCGATCAATTAATACTCAAATATATGGATGTGTGCCAGTGATATTAATTAAAGCTTCGTAGGGGTAAGAGTTATTTACAACGTTGAAGTCTCCAAACAGTGAAACATTAAATGTTTTTAAATTATAATTAAATCGCTAATTATCTTCTAATGAAATTAAGAAATTAATAAAAGAGAATTTATGCATGTGCGTATACATCATATACAAACAAAGTGTCTGTGTCGCTATGAAATGAAATTTCATCGAAATAAAGCAAACACCTGCACAATGCAAAGAATCTTGCAAACGTATATTCACCGACCAATTGCACTAACAGTTACCGCGTCAGCACCGCCCGTCATTTATAACATAAATCACTTACCTTTTGTAGCTGTGTTCCTCTTCTTTTCTTTTATATACAACGTGTCATGTGTTTTGAAAATAGCGAAAATTTCCTAAATTTCTTTTAAAATTTGCCGTAAAATTTTTTGTATGCAAAACAATTTATAAACAAACATACACATGCAAACGAACATTATTACGATTGCATACGATGCACAAGATGCATTTATTATTATATTGTTTAGATTAGAATAATTTTCGTGATATTAACCAAACCAACGCTATAAGTGTCCGTTTGTGTACCTTTTTGTATATAAACAAGAATTCTTCTTTATTCTTTTTTTTGCGAATTGTAAATTAAACATGTTTACAACAACAACAACAACAACAACAACAACAACAACAACAACAATTACAATAGCAATAACGACATTAAAGATTTACAGGAATTACTTATAATAAAATCCCCACTGCGCTTGCCGTACTGTGTGTGTTAATGAAATTCTTAGTCGAAAGTTTATTTTATTGATGTTCATTAGACGGGTCCTGCGCTTCAATGGGCAAATGTTTAACTTAAAGTAATATCAAGTGCATCCTTAGCGAATGATAGACAGATGCGTACTAAAGTAATCACTCGCCAAGGTTAACTTGCAATTACAACTAAGAAATTTCTAGATCGCGCACGTCTCAGGAGGACGTTATGTTAGACGTTTCTATTTGAGAGTGAATAATAAGAAGCTATGCAACTACAATGATCTGAGGTTTCACAATCAAAGCGTGAGTAGAGAAATTATTACTAAAATTCCGGGGCATTCACCGTTAAGTACATTAGCCTTGTCTAGAGGCATAACGAATATATCAACAACGATAACTAAGCATGCTTTGGAGACCTTATAAGGTATATATTCTTAATCAGCATGTAGCCTGTACAGTCCGCTTGTCTGTCTTTTGGCCTTCTATTCAAGTCGTTGTTTGGCCGGCAAAAAACAAAATTTGATCTTAAATCATCAGGTTAGGTGCTATGGACACTGCCACTGGAAAGCTGGAAATTATTTCATACACGAGTATATCTAGATACAGGTTTCCCAATTTGTCATTCATTTTCTTCTTGGTTTTCGTAGCATCCTAATGTGTATATACTACACATGTATACTGAGATAAAGCATATATATATATATATATATATATATATATATATATATATATATATATATATATTTAGAATGCCTACTCCATTTTATTAAGCTAGAAATTTTTGGAATTTATTGTGCGCAACCAGTCATATTTTGGTTCATATTACTTTTCATATAATAAAATGAAAATTAAACGGATCTAATTAATAAATCCGTTAATTTTGATTATCTAACTTAACGTAGCAAAAACGTTCGTCGTACAAGAATATATGAAAATATGAAAATATATAAATAAATATAATATATATATACATAAATATATATGTAATAATTTTTTAATTTTTCCATCAAAAAACATCAGTACATTTAAAAAAATATATATACAAAAAGCAAATTTGTGTTTAATTACGATAAAATTCGTATTAAAGGAAACTTAATACTGGCAATGCTTATTTTTAATAAAGTGATCTCTTGATTTTTCTCCGGTTTTATCTTTGCATATCGAGTATTTGCTCTCACACGTTCTCATTGTATCATTTGCAACTGCCTTAATCTCTCTCACGGTCGCTCTTTCTCTATCTTTCATTTTCCACTTCTTTCTCAAAATTTGTTATCCAATTTACAGTTTTATTTAGCTACTGTCAGTTTTTAATCGTCGCGTGAACTGCGTACATACTTGATTTTTTATTTATTTAATTCCATACATATATATATTTATATATAGTAAATATAAACAAGTGCTAAGAAATGAAAAGATTTTTAATTTGAAAAGAAACAAAAGTTATATGGTTTAGAATTTTTAACTTGTTAATAAGCTGTACTGGTCGTAAAAAAAAGTAATAAATACGTAAATGTAAGCAATTTCGTGTGTAAGAATAAGTGCAAAATAGATAAAGAACAAAATAAGTACAGAAAAAAATAAAGCGAAGCGAAGCGTTATTTGTTTGCGCGTTCATACGAAAGCTACTGGTACCTAAAAATTCCATTTGTTGCTTCTTCTTTATGTTTGTGTTGTTGCAGGCATTTTATATATGAAATATATGTAAGAAACTTGCTGAAAGCAGTTAATGCAACAATAAGAATAAGGAAAGAACTTTGCAGATGTGTGATATACTTCAAAAAAAAAAAAAAAAAAAAAAAAAAAAAAAAATGGCATAGCAACGTAATAGATTGCTTTGAAATTTAATTCATTTCAATTCAGTTTTGAAAAATTTGTCGTTTTTTTTTTATTCGTTCAAAATTGATTTGAATTTTTTTCTTTGTTGAAAATTTTTTTTTTGTTTATTTGTTTTTTAGTAATTCGTTTGTTCGTTTCTTTCGCGTATTTTGTGTAATTCGTTTTGTGTTACGTGTAATTATCTCCATTTTATTGTAATTTTACATGATTTTTGTGAGATTCTTACGTGAGCAAGAAATAGAAGAAAATCAACAAAAGGCAACACAACACTTTAGAATTTGTGAGTTTTTTATTTATTTTATTGCACGAGGTTTGCCGGTTTTTTCTTTTTGTTTTTACATATATGCAACGAAAATGCGCAACAACAACAGCAATAACCATAAAATTTAAAAACTCATATTCCCTCGTGTTTCATTTTATGGTTTCAGGTGTGTGTGTGTGCATGCGTGCGTGCGTGCGTGCGAGCTTGCATGATTTTATTTACGATCTCTGTTCGTGTTTTCTTCTTCCATGGTCCTCGCAATTGTTGACGCGATTTTCATATAAAGAGTTCGTAAATTTTCTTATAAACATATTCGTTTTGGCTTTTTTTTTTGGTGTTTAAAAAAAGACATTTATTTCAAAAGAAGAAAAGAACTATTGACAGTAATCAGAATTAATAAGAACACAAGGAGTCTTATAGTTAACTAGAAGAAGATAGAAGGTTTGCATGCATACACACTAATGAAAAGAGATGAATAGGAGAACCCAATGAAATGAAGGAATTTTTCAAGTTCGATAGTCATTGTTAAATTAACCTTTTCGCGATTTAGTCTTTTTTTTTCTGTTCATATCTATTTATATTACTTTTTTTCAATTTCCTTCTATATTTTTCTGGAATATCTAAAGCACAAACTTTTGAAATAATAGGAAAATTACAGTGTTTTGTTTCTTGCTCCTAACATATATAAATATATATAAAACGCGTGCTTCAATACACAGCGTCCAATCAACGCCGAGAGAAACAAATCTCCGCAAAATTCGAAGTGTCTTGAACCAAAAACAGTGAAGACTCGCAAATAATATATAAAAAAAAATAAAACGTCGCGTTGCGCGTATCCTGTGTTATAAGGTTTTTTTTTTTATATTTGCCTTGTGCTCTGAGCACTTGATCCTACTAAGAAGTTTGCGGCAAGTAACTGAAGGAGCTATTGTCTTCTTAAAAATCTCTCGTACCTCGTATATTTTATTTTCAACATATTTACTGGGAATACAAATATAAAACTGTAAGTAATAATATTCATTTTTTTTTAATCCAATTTTTAATTTTCTCCTTTTTCATTAAATACTTCCCATCTTTAACAATTATCAAATTTTATGTTCTCAGTTTTCAGCGGCATGTTCATATATTTTAACTTTTGTGTTTCTGTTTTATTCTCCTTTTTCTTCTTTTTTTTTTCTCTTATTTGTTTTCTCCTTTAATTCGTTTGGCTCATTCTGCATTCTTACCTGTTTTCAAATTTCCTGCGATTCTCAGTAGGCCATAAGAATTTTCTCTCAATTTTTAGACCTGTTCCTTCTATTTAATGAAGAGTCCTTCGCATTTGTTTTCTGTTCCTCTTTTTTCCATTCTTGTGTTTATTCTTTTTTTATTTCTTACCTTTTTTTTTGGCTTGCGTTTTCGTTCCACTTAACTAGAATTATTGTAATAAAAAAATAAAGTAAATGAAATCTCTTCCTACTTTTTCTATGAACTTTTAGAAAAGTAGTTAAAAAAATATTGAAATAATTATTATATTAAGAAGAAATTATTTCCTTTAGAATTTAGTTGTGTCATACTTTAACTACAATAATTTACAACCCTTCAAAACTCTTATCATAACTATGTCTCAAGTGTGAAAGAGAGAAATATATAGTCTAAGTTTCTTCTCCTAAATATTGTCAATGAAAATCTCGTTATTCATTTTTGGAAGATTCTTTAGATTTATAACATTAAGTTTACTTAATTTTCCCTGCTAGGGTTTATTAGAGGGTTATGCACCTCTAGTTCTCTAAAAAGGAATTTGAGCTTTCGCATTGGAAAAAAAGAGACAAATTGTTGTTGTCCATAATAATGTATAATAAAATACTCTGTATAATATCTGGAAAGCACAGCTGAGTTCCTTTAATGAAAGTGGATCTTATTTGTAGAAGTATGGCGACAATATGAGTTGGAATTAATTTTTAAGTATATTTTCAAAATTCCGATGGAATATTTGGATATCTACGGGGTTATTAAATACGAAAAAGAAAGCATTATTAAAGAAAATAATTAAGGGAAATATCACTTTAAAAAATTTTAGAAAAAAATACACGTTTTGCTTGTAAAATCTGAATGAATTGTACATATATCGAACAACAAAGTTGGCATGTCTTTTCTAAGAAAAACAGCTGGTATTCTGCTGGTTAAAGTGGAAAATACATTGAAATAAGGTTAAAAAGGTGAGGATTAGGTCCTTGACTGCCCCACAGAATCAACTGCTTCTTCTTTCAATGGCAAATGGAGGTCACTGTAATATTTCTCTTTCCATAAGCAAATGAAGGATTAATTGATTTCAACTTTTTTCCGGAAAATACATCAAATACGGCACAATAAGGGGAAAATTGCTTCGAAAGGCTAAGAGGCTAATTTGTGCCGTTAATCGATACAGATTGTGCTCGAAAAAGGTAATGCAAAGTATTCCAAAAAACACTATAGCAAATTTTAGTTCAAAAGGCAAAATAATTACTTTTCCTGGCCATAAAGCTGAATAACTGATGACGTGTACTCTTATTGCAAAAATTATTACTATTGGACGGCAATATTTATAAAATCTTTTGAAATTTTATTAAAGTGGTACGATGCGTTTGATGATTGCAATTGCTTTTCTCTGTTTCTCCTTAAATTTTTCCTAACTGTAATCAATCCTTGACTTAAATTGGTTTGTCTTTTTGAAGAGTCTAACTGCTTGTCTGAGGTGTTAGGAGCAATCAATGGATAATTAAAGGTTAGCAGATGTAATTAATGATAATAAATAAATAGTGAAGAAGTGAAGTTGCGACGAATTTAGTGTGAAAGACATCAGGCCGTACGCATTACTTGGAAAAAAAATGTAGAGAAATAGCTTGCGATTAATGGACGGATAAGGTTTTATAGATTTCGAATCACTTATCTGCAAGGTGAGCCAAACATTCGAAAGCAAAGCTATACAGAGAAGATAGGTTTATTTGGGTGCGTAGTGAGTAGCAATTGAAAGAGTGAAATTATCAAAGGAAGGACTTTGAGATTCGAAAGGCAAATAACGTAAAATATGTTAATGGATTGAGTTTATTTAATTATAAAAAAAATTCATTAAATAAATTTGAAAAATGAATAAAAAAATTCATTAAATGAATTTTTTTTATAATAATCACGATAACAACAATGGCGGGTAAATATAGTTTCTTTGAAACATTCGATCCATTGTTACAGTAAACTTTAAAAAATTTTCATCTTTAACGAAATCGTGTACCGTTTCCTTCGTGGAATTCGACTTACCCCTTGAAACAACCATAGTCTTGCATAGTTTATCGCTGCAAAACACCAATAGTAGAATTTTTATAAATTATTTTTTAGTTTTTTTATTATGCAAATCATTGGCATTATGGCTCGATAGTGTACTCGTCGTAAGCTACGAGTGAATAGAAGTAATAATGTTAGTTAATTGCGTTAACGCAGTCATTCCTTTTTTGGTTGTAAATAATATCGTTTGCTTTTTTTTTTAAATGCTAATACAATGGAATCTGTGATTTGTTTTGTTGTATCCTTTGGATTTATGTGCGGATAGGAATCTTCAGTTAAACCTGTTCTATATTTTAGAAATCATGGCAGCACTACATTCATGGTGTCCTCAAGTCATTGAACTCACTTCAATTTTAGTATAAGTAATTAAAACAATTAATTTAGGTATTGATAGAAATTCATCTGAAACGAGTTTTTTTTTGCATTTTAACAAAAAAACATTTATATTAATACTTCAGTTAAATTGGAATTAATACGTAATTTATTTTCATTAAATTTAAACTTGATTTCGCGCCATAAAAATGTTCTGGAATTTTTATCATATTTTTTTTTAAACATTTTTAATAAATTACGATTGAACTCATTATTCATGGTTGAATGCATTGTTCTTGTGTTTGTTGTTGTTGTCTCTGCTGGCACTTAAGCCTTTAAATCTCTTGTCTCGTCTTTGTTTCGTTTTAAATTTCCAAAAATGGTTGGAGTGAGAACTCGGCTCGAAATATGAAACAACGACAGCAACATCAATAAATAACAAACGTAATGACTACAGCAATCCAAGAACGATGATATAGAAACAAGACAAAATTGCTTTTTTCAATTTTTTTTTTCGTTTTTAAAGCAAAAAAATTATGTTTGCTTTTGACTTCCATATCCAAAAGCCGGTCTTGGTTGAGTTACATTTTATAGTTGACAGTGATGGGAACTGAACTTGAAGTAAACAATTCAACTACAGCAGAAGCAAATTGCGTTTACTTGGCTTGGTTTAACTTATACACACATGCGGTGTTAAAGCAATATTGTCTAGAAAACATTTGTCAGCCATCCTTCAATCGGTATTAAGTCAGCAAATAATGAAACTTCGAAGAAATGAAAGAAGCTCCTCTTGACAATGACAACATAAGCGAAAAAAAATGTTTTTTTCTTTTTTTTTTTAACATTCTGCGGTTTGTTTACTTTCGGCCTCTAACAGAGTTGCCAACGCATCGGATATCTAAGAAGAGATAAATCAAAGAAATAAGGAAAGACGAGCTCAGATAAAAATTCTCATTTCGAAGATAAGAAGAAAGCCTTTACGGACTGCGAGAATTATTTGTAGGCAAAAAATTCTAGAAAATAATAATTCAAACAAAAGAAGAGGATTTCTCGATTAAAAGCGATCGATTTTTCAAATAATTTTGATGAAAAAAAAAAAAGAATTGATTGTGTTTCCAAAATAATTTGTGTCCAACATAAATGCGTTGCATATATATATGAGGCGTAATAAAAATAATACAGAAATCTAAAGAAAAATCGGCGAAATTTTATACCTAATTATCAAAAAATTTTTAACGCATAGGCATAAGCATCGTGACCTTGGCAAATAAGTTCCTTATTTGCATTAAGAACGAAATCGATTTAGACATCACTGTCGTGTTATTCCTTATAACTTGTTGTGGGAATTCATCTTTACCAACCACCAAAAGGTGTTGAAAAGGCTCCTCTTACTCTTGTTGGTTTAAATGGGAAAACGTGGGAAGTCAGTCCCCACTATCATAGGAAAAATTTTAATTTTTCATCTTTTCCCCTAAGAGTTATCTTAAAATTAAGGCACTTTTAGTTTTAGAGAATAAGGCTGTGTTCAAAATCCAATCAAAAGTTCCATAAAACGCCTTGAAAATGGGGAGATGTAGACTAATGGGATGAACGATCTTAAGCGGATAAATTGGAATGAAAACCGCCTGATAATAGTCCAAGCCAATTATAAATTTGAAAGAAAAAAAGGGAGTATTATTGATTGGTGATTGGACTGGGAAAGTGCCGAGTTGCGTTGGGCTGCGTTCGTAATGGGAAACTCGGCCAAAGATTCTATAAATTAATATTTCGCTGGTCGTACGGCATGAACCTGAAACATATGCCTAATAAAAATGTAGTAATTTTGGTACAGAAATTATTTCTGTTAGTGCACTGATTATTTCTTCGATAATGAAATTCATCGGGCTTGCAGGTAATATACAAGCTCCGGATTATGGCACTTTCTAAAGCAATTCTTGAAATTATATTTAAAATGTATGTTGACATGTGTTAAACGACAAAAATATACATTTTTTTTAACCATTGGGAGGTTTTCACTTCGATTGTCATATTGCGACAAATGAACTTCAAGGTCGGTACGATTAAGTTTAAAAATGTCACTCGCTTAGTACAGTTCATAAAGTAGCAGCTTATTAATGCCAAGTTTTGGCGATCTAAGTAAAATTTGTACAAAAATGTTATTATCCTAAATCATGATCTTTTGTATACCCGTTTTTTTTATTTAAAATTGAACTTATCTGGCAACCCTTACCATCTTCTGTACTTATATGTTTGATTATTATATCTTTCTATTGTAAGGTTACTCGCTTTGCTATCGTTTTTTGATACCACACTTGGTTGATTTATTTTTTTTTTTTTGTTGTGTGCAATTCTTTATCATTTATTCATTTATATGCAGGGAGATCCTTCAGTTAAAAGGCGAAGACTTGAAAAAACAAAAAAAAAAAAAAAACGTACAAAAACAAAACTCGAAATATAAAGAATTGACAAAATATACCACAACAACGCATTTGTATATTCAGTTGAATGGCCGGTTTGAAAATTTTAACACGTTTGACCTTGAAATTGAATTGAAGTAGTTTCGTCGGTGTGTATTTTGTATTTCTGTTGAGAGCTGATGATGATGATGATGTGCCTTAACTCTTTTTGTTATTATGAATGTGTAGGTAATTTTGTATTATTTGTTTTTGTTTTCGTTGGTTTTTTTTTTCGCCTTGTTGCCTGCCTGCCTGCTTCTGTGCCTGACTTACAATCTGTTGCTGCTTTTGTGTTATGATGTTCGAAAATTTCTAGGGGAAGAGCACAACCGCACGTAAAGTAATCGAAGGTTTTTGTTATTTTCCATTAAGAAAGCGTAAATTTAAATAAAAAACTCGTGACTTTAACATGAACTTATATTTTTATTTATATAAATGTAATAAAATAAAAATTAACAGTGAAAAGAAACGAAAACTTTTAAAAAATACGGTCTTAGTTGTCTATTATGAAATATGAAATTATTTCATATTTTCCAATACCTACTACCACCTACCTACCTCTCTTCTATTTAATAAATGTGCCCTGTGACGATAGTTTTACGCGGACGCACTACGATAAGCTGTAGACATTCTTCGTAAACCGAGGCTGCCTACTACAGCCAAGATAAAAGAGATGCTGTAAGCTGTAAAAGCAGTGAGTCGTCGTATTTTTTCATTCCTTGCAATTGCATATTGACTGATATCGACGTTGACTGTGACTACCCCTATGGGGAAATGTATTAATGCTGCAACTTCATTCAAGATCTCATGAAGTATACGATTTTTCAATAGCGGCACCCTTCACCAAAATTTACTTGCCGAGGTCTCGTCGGTCTTTTGGAACCAAACGTAAAAAATATATGAAAGGCAAAAAAGTGAAAGGTCTATATTTTCGTGCTCTATAGTACTAAATGGGCGCGGCTAAATTTTTCTGTTTTCAAAAGTTTTTGTGCATAGGTGTGCCGGTGGTGTAGTCGTGCGTGTTCACTTGCAAGTTCTGTTGCAAATTTGTAGGCGATATCTTCAGTTTCGCCAACGGGAAAATGTTTGTCGCAGATACCATATTCACATTTGGGCAGACGGACAGATGGGCATACAAATAGACGGGGGTGCTTAGGCGCATTTCAAATTTGAAACTGGCCAAGGATTTATATACTTTATGGGGTTTTTAAAGCTTATTTCTGCGCGTTACAAACGTATTGGAAGAAAAATGCTAATACACTATAATATTGGGTAGGCGTGGCCAATTTGTTTCATTTTTTCTGCAAATACTACATCGCCCACAGAATATGCGTTCAAATTGTTATACATTTATCAGATGTAGTTGATGAGTAACGACAAAAAAATCAATTTTTTTATTTTTTTTTGGACAAACAGAGGTACTCTCAATGTACGTGGTACTGTAGGCGTATTGTTCGACAACTTGGGCCCATTTTCGATATCAACATGCGTGCAAGACCTTCCAATGTTTCTGCCAAAGTTTAAGTCGATTGCTTCATTTTTGCGTCTAGAGGCATGGCATGCTTAAATCGATTCAGAATATGGCGTTGATCAAGAATGCATATAGATTGTGGGGTCTCCGAAACGTTTTTCTGAGCATCCTTCGGTAACGGGTATAATTAAAGAGTATTCTCGATAAGCATGAGATATTCGAATTGACTTGACCGCACCGTCCGTACTTCTGTCCTTAGCGCTTGGTCCGAAGATATTTAAAATTTCTATGGGGAGAAAAATTGTGAGGGAAACAGAAAAACTTCCACAAAGTTGACAGAGTTAGTTAGATATCGAAATAAAATTCGTATAACAAGTATTTAACCGCATAATCGGTTGTTGCGTTAATCGGCTGTTTATTGTTGTTGCGCCAAGTATTATTAAAAAAACTCTTGAAGGTGCGCTTCTCGGGTATATAAATAAAGATTAAACATAAAGTAGAGATAACTTACTTTGTATTTAATCGCTTTTTCATTCATTCATTCATTCATGCCAACAAATTTAGGATTAATTTTTAGCACTTGAACACATTCGTAACCATAAAAATGTATGCATTTGTGTGCGAATAAGTTATCCATATTAAACACGGGATCGATGCATGTGTGAATGTGTAAAGAATGAGGAGAGAGAGAAAAAAAGAAAAAATAAAAAGAAACGTCATAAAAAATTAACATTAACTACTACTATCAATCATGCAGAGGGCTCCCCGTTTGAAATACAACGGAAATGAGTTTTTATGCTTGTCTGCAAAACTGTACACAAAATATTGCCAGCGATTCATACGAACCATGCATATACGTGTATAAACACTTATGTGTATAATGTGTGTTTGTCAAGTTCAGTTGACGATAAAATCTTTCATTGCTTACCGTGTGCTGCTCTCGTTGTTTTTCCTCTCACTCATTATCGGGCTCTTTTTCTTTTTCTGTTACAATGTTGATCGGTCATCCAAGTCTGGCTCATCACTTTTTTTTTTCAAATCTGTTTTTAACGTTATTGCGTTTTCTTTTTCCTTATTGCGCGCAGATGCAAACGCCTTGACGCAGTACGTACGTGCTATGTATGTGAGAAGAATTATATTTGCTTTTATATAAAGTTTCATTTCAATCATTGCTTTTATTCATCTAAAGAAGCGAAAGAAAGAATCAAAGATAGGCGCACGGACGACTATACCATTGGACACTAATTATCACTTTTCTTGACTTAACCTTAGACCGATCTTCTTCTACGCTTTAATAATAATGTTGTAATAAAGCAAATGATGGAATGATAAATAGCATAAATGTGCGTATAAAGGCCTTGAAATACGCACATACTTGTGTGCATATGGACTTATTGCGACTTACACAGAGAGCAATAAATTAGTGTTTAATTTTTTTTTTATTTTTTTTTATTATTTTTCGTTTGAATGGTTTGAAAAGTACAGTTCAACATCAAGTTTCTCTTCTTTCATGGGTATGTAAGCACCAAGAGTTTGGTATATTGTTGCATTCCGTTAACGTGGAAGTTTCTTTTAAGCATGAAAAGCCGAATCACAATCAAGAACTCTTCACTTTTCTTCTTCTTCAAGAATTTCGACTCCCGTGATGATCCCGTGATGTTTTACGGGAATCGTTGGCAGCAGAAATATCGTTCAACATTTACGTTTTCCCCTCTTCGAATCGACAGATAGGCCCTTGGCGGCAGCACTTTAATCTGATCTCTGAGTCCATTTTCTTCGTAAGATCGTCAGAACTTAACCAGTTACGGTTAATTTACTTTCATCTAATAAAAATATCTTCTCAGTAGGCTTCAATAGGCAATGAATCCCCAACGAATGCAATTTCAATGCAATTTCAGAGGAGATGTTATTATGATCAAAAACTGAAGAATTAGTCATAATTCTGCCGAATAAGTTCGTAAATCACGCACAACGCCTCATATAGCATTTCCTCTTAAGAGAATTTGACCTGGCGGCAAGATGCACCACAATAAAAAAAAATCTTTTTTCAGTGAAAATAGTTCTGTGCCCTACATCGTGTCATCCGGTATAATCAAATTTTCTTGAAGATTTCAAATCTCAGGAAAAGATAAAAAGTTCAGGCAGACGGTATTAAAAAGCTAATAATGAAAGTCGTTTAGTTTACAAAGTTTTGTATCTTTATCGAGATCGCGAAACATCGGCGATGGGGCATCGGTGAGCGAACCTCGATTTCTTCTTGACGTTGCGATGTTAAAATTTCGCGAGTACATAGTAATAACTGCAAACTAAAATTGCCGGTGTTCCACTTCGCCTTCAGTTCGGCAAAGCGTTGAAAATTTGCGTCTAGGTTTGATTACAGTAGAAGCAGGAAGAACAGAGTGAGTAATAGATCAGTGGGAAAAGTGAAATTTTATCTGGAGCGTGAATAGATGGATTGAAGTAGACCTGTACAGCTGTGAGCGACAACTAACCGACTGCAATTTGCTTTTGAAACATCTGTTTAGGTGAATGAGAATCAAAGTTTCGTTATAAAAAATACAAAGTCGACGAATCTTGTTTTCCACGTGTTATCAGCGGATTTGTTTTGATAATGAGCTCGAACGTGTTCGGGTTCTTAGTCTTTAAACATCTTTCTACTGAACAGAATAGAAATAGAATTGCTGCGAATTACTTTCTTCAAGGGGTATTTGGGTTGTTCGTAAGTTAATTTCGCGGGAAGCCATTTGTAACCATATCTCACATGACTCTCGTCTCGCAAACGACGAGAAGAATGTTGTTTTTGTAGTTTATCTCTAGAAACTATCTATTGCCTGAAGAAGGTGTCATCCACGACTCTGCTAGAATTTTAGCGTTTTCAAGTGAATCGGATCGAATTTTTATCTTCACCTCGCCTATTACCGTTGCTTAAAAACTTCTTTGGCAATGCAGGTGCACGCATGATAATAATTGATGCAAAAATGATTTATTTTTGAAATTTGCTTCCAATTTTTGATTGCGATCAAGGGGCGTAACCAATCTCGAACCATTCACTTGAAGTCAGTCAGCACCAGTCAGAGATGCTGAAATAGATTCTTTTTCAACTGACGCAACTTCTTTTATTAAGGAAAATTCATGCATAACCTACCCATTATCTTGATTATTGTGCTCTGCCTGAGTGAGGGATCGTTGAGGTTTAATTCTTTTCGACTGACGCAACTTCTTTTATTAAGGAAAATTCATGCATAACCTAACCACATTATGTTGATTATTGTGCTCTGCCTGAGTGAGGGATCGTTAAGTTTTAATTGCAGGAAAGCGAGCAGGAAAACGAATGGGCGGATAGGAAAGAATTGTTCCCATCCTCTTTTTTTTTTTTGTTAAATTAATTTATAGCCCTTTACATTGCTGGCATGTTTTGACGTCTCAAAAATCTTCCATTGAAATTGCAACTAGACTTTCTACCTTCGAGGCGAAAGGGAAGGCAACATTTGCTTTCATAAATGATTTCCGTTTGTTTCTTTTTAAATGTTCGTAGCATGTGTTTATAGTATACTTAGTCGATTAGCTTGTTTGGTCGGTTCTTCGCATGATCATCGAATAGGCATTGTGAAGGTATGATGGATAGAAGTCGAACAATTGCGCTTAGCTGGCGTCGAAGACGATTTTTTGTTCTCATATTAATATTGCGATATGTCACACGTTGTTACTTGCTTGGAATTTTGGCATATATTTCGAGAATCGAGAAATCTTTAATCAGTAAGACCACCGAATATTGTTATGGTATAGTTTTCTGTTATTATTATAACACTAAAATTCAGGGGTCGTTTCGTGTGTGTAGCCAATTGCTGCTCACATATGTACAATTTTTATTGTTTATTGTTTCTCAGAAGTTTTTATAGATATTTAGAGACGTTATACAAAGAAGATCGTTATAATTGAAAATATCATTAAATTAAAAGGGGGGAGAAAAAAAAAAAAAGAAAATCATAAAATCATCAAACTGAAAATTCTTTATTTATTTATAGAGTAGAACGACAAGAAAACATTTTTCACGTTTAATTATTATTTGCATCGCGTTTATGTGTGTACTAGAGCGATGTTTGTTTATTATTTTATTCCTTCTTTTTTTTTTTTTTTCAAATTAAAAACAAAACTTTTGTGTAATTATATATATTAACACATTTTTCGGATTTCGTCGGGCATAGGAAAACTTTTAAAAATTTTTGCTATAATTTGCATGTTTTATCCGCTGGCATTTCTTGGTTTATATTTTATTTAATTTTCTGTTGTTCTGCTTTTCCTCCAACTAGCTATGTGTGCGCAAATCGCATTGATGTCTGTGAGGACGTGTTCCAAATACTAATTTCAGAAATCGCTTTACGCACGATTTGTAAATAATTTCGAATTCACATGCTATGTGCGAAAGGAAGTTGAACGCGATTTTATTTCTATTACAAAAAAAAAAAGAAGAAAACAGTCTAAATTATTGTACGTACCTACTACATTTTGCCTATACAAAGTAAATTTTATTACATTTTCACTAATAAAACGACTTTAATTATATTCTTATATAACTTTTAATTTCTACCTAATGGCTACGCGTGACAGACGATGTGAGCCGTTTTTTTGGTGGCACAGTTTACAATGAATCTCTTTTTTGTTTTGGGTAAAACCTGTTAATTTTTAATAAATAGGTTCTGCAATTACTGGCAATTATAGGCAGGAAAAAAATTAGACTTGTAATCAAGATATCACTCCTCAGAACGCTGTCCTTTCCGGCAAAGCCAGCCATTATGGTGTCATTATATGATTTCTGAAACTACTCGACGGAAAGCTGAATTGATTTTCTCAGGACCCTTTGAATGTATGAAATGCTGCACAACTAACAGTCGTCAGCATAAAAAAAAGTATTCGGATGCATTAAAATTTGCCGATAAAGCTTTTGCGCAATGATTATAAGGACACATGTGGTCCCGTGGATCACAAGGCGCCTTTTCTGTTGCTTAATGCTGAACGGTCTTTTCTTTAGCTCAATATATCGCCGCGCATTATTGTCAAATACGAAACACTTTTCAACATTCGGATGTCAATCTATTGAAAACAACGGTTTTTAAAATTACCGTAAAATTAGTCTTGGGGAAAACAACCTTGATGGAGAGGTGATGCAGATTACATTTCTTCTCATTGCTATTACGATCGACACTACTCGTTGTTTAAGTCGGTCAAAAGACGATTGCACTAATTTCCGCAAACGTCTTCAATTATACTTTTATATAGATCGCCGCATTCGCTTAATATTTAATAATCAACAATAAGTGGGCGTAATGCATAGCAATAATTTCTCCGGCGAGGAAAATGTTGATAAGTTGGATGAATGCCGGCATATGCGCTAGCAACCAAACGTATAAATCAAATGAAACTTATGTGTGCTTACTTTGAGATGTGATGTGATATGTCCAAATTTCCGCTGAGTGAAGTTAAAGAATTCTCCTACACCACTACTTGGTATAAATGTTTCATCTTAGATTGTTGTAGCTTCTTCAATTTGCTTTTATCCAAGTCGTAAGTTAATCTTTTGTTAAGATCTGTAAGAATTCTATCGTAATCTTTATGTATTATTGGTTTTTGTATATTTGTTGTCAGGTTAACCTAAATATATACCTGAAAAAAATTGTGAAAAGCTTAATATAGAACACTTGACGACTGATACAGATAAGACATGAGACTTACCGCCGATGCAGACAATCAATTTTTTATAACAGATGAGAGCAGCGTAGTATAGTATAGGTAAAGCAGAAGCAGGTATCAGTGAGAAGAAAAAATTAGTAGTGCATTTATTTATTATGATTAATTTCTCAGTTAAAGTGCAGAGCTTGTGTGTGTACGTTTCATAAATAATTATCAATGAAAGTTTTAAGATCTGAGTACAACATTCCTGCTAAAACAAAGGGGACACGCGTTGATCGTGATGCAATCAGTAGTGGTTTGGCTATCAAAAACTTATTTAATTTTTTTTAGATATAGAAATATTTTTTAATTTTTTATTCTCTCTCACATATAATATTCTCATTCATTCTCTTACCTCTTCCAGTTATCAATAAAAAAATATTTCTCTATGAAATTTTATATTAAAAACAAAAAAAAAAACAAAAAAAAGTTTTATCCCATTCTGTCAAATTAACAGTAACAAAAAAAATGTAAAAAGATCAAAAAAACAATTGTTCTCTACTTTTTATGTTTTAATATTTATTTTTCCTATACACACCTCTTTTTATGCGCTTGTTGTTTTGTGATTATTTTTGTTAATTCTGTAAACACATGCTGTTCCTTCTCTCTCTCTCTCTCTCTCTATCTCTCTTTCTCTCTCTATCTACTTCTTCTTTTTCTGTCTCTTTTTTTTCTCTGAACTATGTCGCACACATTATATATATACTTAATTAGTGACTTAAATAGACCATTATGTTGAAAAAGAAGAAGAAGAAGAAAAAAAAATGAAAATTCTTATAAATTGTTTGCAATATTTTCGAAATGTTCTTAAAATCGAAACGAAAACAACTAAATGTTGTAGACTATGTGGTCTACATGTGTGCATTCGTATAAATAAACACCTACATAATAAGTACTCGACGGTTTCTGTTTCCTTGATTACTTTGCTCTCTCTTTATTACTCTCTCTATATTACTCTCTCGCTCTTTCCGTCTTTCTCTTTCTATGTGAAACTTTCACTGAGATCTTATGTTTTGTTTCATTTCCATATGTTGCGTGCAAGCAATTTTCTTATTAATTAATGTAAAATGTGCAATTTATTTATACGTTGTATAAAATCACTCACAAATGTACACACACACACACACACACATACATAAATATACACGTTTTGACATCCTTACGTTATTTGATATTTCGGATGAATTGCATTTATCTAATTATCGATAATCAATCATCATTTTTAACAATTTTCATAATTAATCTTTCCTCTCTTCAGATTTTCTGGCTTCTCATAGCCGTCTGCTTACTATGAGATAATTTCCACGCTATTAAATTTACTTCCTTTTGATATTTGCTCTACGTGAGAGCGTTTTCATTTCTGTACAGCCTCTTCTCTTTCTATTTCTTTCTGTCTCTCTGTCTCTTTCTCTCACTCTCTTTCACTCTATTACTCTCTCTCTCTCTCTCTCTCTCTCTCTGTTTTTATTGACTTTAATTGTTCTCTTGGTCATAATAATTATTATCTCTACCCCCTCTCTCACACTCTCTCACTCTCTCACTTTCTCACTCTTTCTCTCTTTCTGTCTGTCTCTTATTGAATTTTCATTTCAAATCCAAAACCAATGGTAAAAATTATTTATTACATGGAAAATGTGTTTTTCTCTTTTTTTTGGAATTTTTCCAGGCCAGAGGTTCGCAAACAACAGCGCATAAAAATGTGTTCTTAAATAAAGACCCAAACTAGACCAAACTAGAAAAAAACAAAACTTTGAGAATATTTCTCAAAAGATAAATAAAAAAAAAAGAAAAATGTAATAAAACAAAAAAGGCAAAACTTATTGAAAGCAAAATTGTTTTGTTAAAAATTCCCAATAAGAAAAACAATCTTTTTCTCTAAACTTCTGCTTGGCAGCGAGATTCTATTTCTTATAAGTTCTAACTAATCGGTTATAATATGGTGTTGTTATTGCCTTTAAATACACACAATTTGTGTCACGTTTCACGTGTTACCGATATTCATTCTTTCGTACCGTCTGCCATCGTCGGCAAGGCATTCGTTTATTATTTTTTTTATGTTTCTCGTTCGTTTTGTTGTTATCGGTAAAATAAGAAACAATTGTTGAACTCATTTATACATAAGTGTAAATGCATTTCAATATTGTAATGAAAACACTTGAATACGATATCAGCAAAGTAACGACGTGAAAATTCTAGTCTCATCAAAAAGCAAAAAAAAAAAAAAACACTCGACAATCTTTTTTTTTTTTTCAACGTTTGAGCTGTGATTGTGGAGCCATAACAAATGTGCTGTTCTATTAATTAGTCGGGTGAGTAATGTTAAAATTATTAAAATATTAATAGTAGTAACGTTGAGTTCAATAAAAACTATTTTACAAATATTTTATTTAGATCTCTTGAAAGATTAAAATAATTAACTAAACGTGTTGAACAGTTTCAGAATATTAAGAAAAAATGTTAGTATAGTCGACCCTTCTCTCAGCATTAGATTCTTGCACCCATCAATTAGTAAAATGACAATCGTATCGCATGGCTGAATTTTTTTTTTGGATGAAAAAAGCTGCAGATCATTTCATTAACATCGATGATTTATTGATAATGTACTCGACACATATTACATTTCCAGAAAGGGATCAAAAATATCCCATTGCTTTTCAGAATGTCTGCAACCGCTTCATTTGCTTCCCCGAATTCCAAGGATTGCTGAGGAGCGCATCTAAAGCCTAAAGAAGCAGAACAGAACGTTTTGCTAACTAGAAGCCAGCCGATAATTTATGAAGGATATCCACCTGATTGTATTAAATTTTTTACTTGGCCTTGAAAGTTGCGTCGTTTTCGTTAGCATGTAAACTTTCTAGACGCTTCATCTGTTTTTATCGACGTTTCATATTATTGCGAAGAACATATGTCTGCAACAAGCTTGCCACGTGTTAGTAGTCGCGCATCACAATGAAAATCACTTGAGCGTCAAATCATTCTTCTTTCTTTGGTCTGCAACGATAAGTGTGTCGGCCTAAAAAATAATATTTTTATCTACTCTTTCAACATTTGGTTGAAAGTTGCCCACGTTGTTCGGTTAAATGAAAAAAGTTAATTCTTAAAAAATCTTGCGTGTTCGGTTAAGGAAAAGTTCACTCGTAAGAAATGGAAATGGAGGCAGCAACAATTGAACAATGGAATCTTTTATGATAATTTCTCAGTGTATCTCGATGCAATTGAACATGCAAATGAACATGCAATTAATTAATTCTACAACCTATTTATAAACCAGTTCTGAGACGTGAACTTCTTACTTTCGCACTGTCATTGCGATATGTTTTTTAAAAGCTTAAAGGTCGGGACATTCTTGCTAACTCTCTTTTGATGCCTCTCTTGTGACGCCTCTGCGCTTTTCTCGTCTGGACCACTTACATGCATTGAACTACTAAGTGCCGAGATCGGCCTATGTACACTTATCTCATATCGTCACTTTTTATTTTCAAGTTTCCTGGCACAAGGTCGATGCAAAACTAAAATTCGAGGCTTTTTCTTTAGTTATTCAACATTTACAACACCGCTCTTCGTATCAACAAAACTTTTTCGCCTTTTTTTTTAGTTTTTTTTTACACTTCTTTTCCGGAACTTTAAACACCTCTTTGCTTACTACGATTTCCTTGGAAGCCAAGCGACCAAATTTTTATTTTTTTTTATTTTCAGACCACTTTAAGCTATATGCCTTGTATACAGGTCTTAGGGGTAGGTTCCAAGTTGGTATTTAATAACATTTTTAACAATTTGCGCAAAGCTACCATAAAATTTTCTACAAAATCTCTTTCCTCCTGCCTTCTCGAATGGAATTTGTAGTTCTCCGCTATTTGTAATCTGGTTCTGGCTCGTTTCAGAACGAATTAGTTTCCAACAGCAGCATTAATGCCATCACCGTTTACGAGGCCGTCGTTCGTGAGTAACACATCCATACCGTTTTTCCTCCGAATAAATGCTTCAATGTTTGGAATTTTCTGACTTTTTGGCATTCTTTCAAATATTGGCTTTGGAATGTTTGACATAAAATATTAGCTAAATATATAAATGAAACAGAAAAGTTCACCTTCTTTATTATAGTAAGGAAAATGAGTATTGTGCGAAAATTCGTGTGAATTCCGGTCTACACGTGCAGGTATAATATTTGCATAGTTATACAAATGCAAAAAAAAAAAATAAAAAAAAAAATACGCTGTCGAGTTGATCAAGTCGACCTTATTACGCTCTTCATATATTTAATACATAAGTAATAGGTAGCATAGTGCGATTAAAATTTGCAAGTTATTCGAAATGATTACATGTAACGTCTTTCATGTTGATGAGCGGAATATTTGCTATAGTAGAGTAGAGTGAGCGTAGAGTAAGTTATCTCTTAGCTGCGTTTTACTCGACTTTCCAGTGGACTAAATAAATACAGTTCGCGGAATACATGTAAAGGAGATGGATTAGGGCGATAACAAGCAGGTGCCAAAAATACAAAAGGAAAAGCGCGGGAAAATTATTCAAAACGACTACACCTGCATGCAAACATATTTAACTACAAGGTCTGATAAGCTGCTGCAAGGATCACAACCCAGTATTTTTTATTAAATTGAAAAATTAAAAAGTTCCAATAAATTGTACGCAACGATGCTGCCGAGTTGTGAGTTCAGTCAAATAAAAATGGTCGGCCATTGTTCAGATAACAAACGTCTGGTGGTATACTTCCATTTTACATAGTGCACGTAATAGTAAGAACATATATATACATTTACAGATGTAAGAAAAGGTCTGTTGTGATGGATAGGTAAAGAGCATTGAGGCTTTTGAAAGCATTTTCAATAGGTATTTCGCGGACTGGGAAACAATTGCAGCAAGAAGAGCATCCACTTAGAGAGGAAAGTTATTTATTAAGAAACGCATAAATCATAATCAAATTGTAGGTAGAAATGCTGCTGATGAGTGGAATCTAATTATAAAGACCTATGTTCCGAAAACAAATGCGAGCATGAAATTTGGAATTGTGTTCTCACTGTAGCGTTGAATATATTCATTTGCATGATCATGATTTGCAAGGAACAAATCGGGGAAGAGAGGAAGGGAAGAAAGAAAGAGTATCTAATGAAGGATTAATAATTTATTTTGGATGATTTTTTCAACAGATATCCGAGCTGCATATTAAGCGCAAAACTCAACTTCGGAAACTTAAATATGCATTTCAGTATACGTCTCCTTTTTTAAATTCCCGACTTCCTGCATGTAACGTAGCAGTGCTTCGTTTTGCTGTCTTAGCATGTCCACCAGTTGTTGATTGGGATTGGTTGGCTTCTGCTTGTGGGCCTTGTTGGTTGTTATTGTTACTGCTATCTTCCACGATGTTGCCGACTGCCTTGTGGGAATTGTTTAGCGTTTCGCCGTTTGGCACTTCGAAAAGGTTGTCGACTTTCTTTCTAAAACTTACGAAAAGTCCTGCAGAACTGCTGCAGGTGGTATGCTCTCCGTTGGTAGCGTAGTCTACCCTATGACCCCAGAGAAAAAGACAAAAATAATAAAAAAACAAACCAAAGTCGAAACTAGCAATCAAGAACACGGTAAAGGCAAGACAAGGGTCAAGGAGGACCAAAAAGAACTGCAATTCCCCCTAAGTTGACCAATATGGGTACCTCCCCTGAGAAAAAGATCGTGAGATTGTAGATATTCTGAAAGTTATTCGCAGCTGAGTAAATTGTATCTGGCTTAAGTTGTCAAACTCCCTGTCGAACTAAGCATACCGTTTACGTTTCATCTGGTGTTATGAAGTTTAAAAACTAGAAAAAGACAAATAACTGATGTTTCAAAAACGACATAACGACTGAATTAACACTGGACGTGTACACACCATTCAATCACAGTTGATATGAAAGCAAAATGCAGAATCGTGAAAACATCATAACTGGACCCCCCCCCCCGCGTCTCCCCCTCCCCATCCACCAACAAAAAATTGTCTAGTGAGCGCGGTGTGAAGTTAAACTTTGAAGAACTTTTTGTTTATCACAAGCAGTCGTACAAATGTATAAACTTGACAATTGCTTTCGGTTTCCGTAAATTGTGGCATAATATGATGGATCATCAGCCGGCTTTTTATTTTCATTTTCATTTTCGTTTTCATTTCATTTTATATTTTACGATTGAAACGTTAGTTATTTATGTTTTGTGTCTCTTTTTGTTTATGTGTATGTGTTTTAATTTAAAGTAGAAAAGTGGCGTTATATTAACGTTGATGTGTTCAGCTTTGTGTGCGCGCGTGTGTGTGCTTTAATTCTTGCGAATATTTGCATGCTTATGTATATTGATATCCCACGCGATTTTAAATATACAAGCGCACGAACATCACGTACTCATATAAACATATGAATACATACATGAATACATTCAAAGTTTATGGAAAACTTTGTCTTGCTGCTCTCCACGACGCGATAGTGGTGTTGTGATAGTCAGGAACTGTGAGTAGAGCTCATATAGCCTTAAAGTTGATATCACAACGATTGCAATTTTTATGGATGCAAAAGAGCAGTAACTGCTTGTTTGGTTGGGGTTTCGTAGTTTAATTTTAGTGCTTCTTAGTTGATGGCAAAAGTTAGCTTTGTTTGAATCGGCAAAGCGAGAGATTTACTAACTATTTGATTAATATTCGCTAACAAACTGACCGCGCTCTCAAAAAAACTTCTGAACTACGACATTACGACAAACATTGAGTTGCAATGTTGCACAGATCATTATTATCATTTATTAAAGCTACGCAAAAGTTCAGAATAAGAAGAAGAGTTCTGAACGGGACTGGACTTTTCATTAAGAAAATCTTTATATAGGTTTTTCTCGGATATAGTTTTTGTGGTGAACATGCGTACGTACACATTCTCCGCTGCAAACGCGTCAATCAGTTTTGTTATTCTGATACAGTCAATGTTTGTCTGAGCTACATTTCTGCAAGATTTCAAATTCTTTTCGAATAGCAGAAGAGTGCCGTCATATCTAATACCTTTCATTTCTTTGGTTTTTCGGTGAATATCTTTCACGCAGGGGGCTCTTGAAATGCAATCTAATCATATCTCTGCGTTTTTCTACGCTGAGGTTCTGTCGAATATGAAAACCCTACAAAATAGCTCTCGCACATTGTAACTCGTTTTTTAAAAGTCAGCAGTCAGTCGTCAGCACTTGTTACATGTTGAGAAAAAAGAAAACTGCAAATGTTTTACTCTCGACTGTTTGTTACGCGCATTAATTGTGGATGCATTGTTTTCTGTGTGGCAATGTATTTCTATTGGGTTAATGCATAAATATGAAGGCGTTCATGTGCATAAAAATAGTGTCGTGTCGTTTTAATCTCATTAAATTGAAAAGGAGCGAATAAATGCTCATCCTGTTCTTATACGTTAAGCTTTACTTGATACAGATCAAGCGAGGGTGGTGATGGGGGTATACATAATGCATCAAATATTTTCAGCGCGCAAAAGCAAACATCGGAGGAGTCTACATACCGTGTAATATATATATCTTTAATTATTGTGCGGTGTCCATACGCTTTTGAAAATTATTAAGTTGACCGGAAATTTCTTGTGATTTTTCACTTTGAAATGAAATAATTTTTGTTATTTTGAAGAATGAAGAATGAGTTTTTCTCACCGAAATCGAATCTCACGAATCGGTGTATGTCGATCAGCGTCAACCATAACAAGTTGTTCGTCGTCATGAATGGTATTTGGCCTATCAGAACACGGTAAAGTCTTTACCGTAAATTTCTCGAAACAGAATTTCGCCAACCAATTTTGACAAATACGTTCTACTATAGCATTAGTTCCCAACAAAATACATATTTCTCTAAGTGCTTCTACAGATCTTTGCATTTTCCGAATTAAAGAAAGTAAAATGTGTCTCTTATGCTTACCTTGATGTTGTCTTACTTATGTCTCACTATTATAACCCAACCGATCCTAACGATTTGTTTAGCTACCTGAAAAAAATGGGGAAAAATCGCAAGAAATTTCCGGATTATCTAATATTGTGTCGGTCAATAATTTCCAAGCAACAAACTTTGTTTATCACTTTTAGTTGCAAAATGTAGCTTTAATTTATTCATCAACGTAGTCGTCTTTCTCAAGAGTGTGGTACAAGCGCAGGCCAAGGCTTCTCTGTAATAAGGTGTCGATGCATTTGTTTATGGAACGATTGTTCTCTGCGTTTTTCGTCGGTAGATTATTGTGAGATTATCTGCAAAACAGATAATAATCGCTGAGTGCGATATGTGGAGAATATGATGGATGGATGGGGAAGGGGACTTGTGGTTCCAAGTTCAATTCATACAGTTTTGCTATTGTAGTTGTCGAGTTGGGACGTTGGATATAAATGCTTCAATGTACGGAAACGCACTAACCATGCACACGTCCGCTATGTCCGCTACCTCGTGCAGCTTTTTTTCGATCATTGGGGATAGGAGGACTTTTTCGGGTGCAATCATTGCTTTTGGGCATCTACTGCTACGTTCAGTATTACCGGTATTCGTATGGTCTGCTTTAAAATTAGGGATCCAATGACCCCGGGGGGAAAGGTTTGTTTTTTGTGAAAAGTAAGAAAGCAGCTTCACGAAAAGAAACCCACACAATTTATGGACATACGATCGAAATGACTTGACGTTTTGCGAGGGAGAAGAAAAAGGCTGGCCCTTTATAAAAATAAAAAAATTTTTGGAAAAACAATATTAGAATTATTTACCAATGTTTTACTTATACCTTTGTCGACCTTCCATCCCTTCAGAGGAGCACACTTTAAGATAAAAAATCTTAATTCATCATATTTTACTCCCAAGAAAGTCTGTTTAGAGATTAAAGTGTTTTTTGTTTTGTCTTTTCGCGACTTTCTAAAGTCCGGTGAAGCCCCCGACCCAATGAGGTTGTAAACAAGAGTAAATTGGTAAATGGGTCTTAATATTTGCAACTACTCGCCAACTGCTGTCAAGTGCTAAAAAAAGTTGAATTTTGAATATTGTTTTTCTCTGATACTTATTAAGAAATTCGTTCAACACCTAAGGTTTGAGAGACTTTTCGCTTACGTTTGCTTCTTTTTTTTTTTAAATCTAGAGAGATTCTACGTTTATATCAAATTAAAAGTTCTACACATTATTTTTAAATATTAAAAATGCAATTAACCCAAAATCTATTTTCCTTATTAGCAGCTGACCTCATTTGCTTGGTGGACATTAGTTGTGACAGTTTTTGTTTTGGCAATAATTATGTTTATATGTATATGTGTGTACGGTATATATCTGACATTTGCTTGTTATAAATTGCTGTTAATTGTTGTTGGCTTTAAAGACTAGAAATTTTTCCAATATAACGGCGTATTTTTATTGACACTTTTGTCTTGGATTCATCGAACGCTAGAATTATCGTATCGGTCGGTTGGTTTGGAATGACTCGATAATCTTTGTAGCCTTCTCACCGCAGACGGTAAAGTGTTTCTGAGGGAATATGCGTCCACTTAAAAGACGACGTTCGCTCTGGCGATAAATAAGTTAATTAATTAATGGCGTTTTTCTCTGATAGGATTTAACAGCAGTCGCTTAGAAAATTCTACGCAGACTTATTGCGATGGATTGAAACACGTTTTTTAATTGTTTTCAAATGTGTTTTTTCTCTTTCAATTTAAATCTAACCGCGTGCCTTCTTAACTGACTGGACTTTTGCTTGGAGGTTAACATTAAGACCTTGTTTGGCGTTGTTTTTTTTTTTTTCAAAACTTATCAGCATTTATGGCAAGTATTCAGTTTTACAAGTGTTTACTGCTGCTGCTGCTGCTGCTGCTGGTGCTTGCTTAGTGTTAGTTTTCATATTAGCTAACCTTCAATTATTTTAAAAATATGTGTTAAAAACAAATTCGCGCATATGCGTCTCGAAAAGGAAATTTCAACTTCAAACAGTTTGCATGCATCTATATATGTCATCATCACAACAAATTTTAACTGCAAAATTTTATTTCTCGTTTTTCTTTTTATCAGCCATAAAATCGGTTGAATATTAGACGTGTAACGGCTGTGTATTTTAGGCATAATGTGTGCGATAATCATAATGGGAAGCAGCATTCCTTTGATGTGCCATAATAAATGGGATAGCATTTTGTCAGAATTCCTGCCTGCAAAACGTAGTATGAAAATATTTCGATCTTTTTTTTTTAATTTTTTTTTTTTCTTTTTATAAACTAATTTTGTAATTACTTTTGTAACCGCCAAAAGTCTGCATCGCGGGGAATACGTGTGGAATGGATTTAAAATTATATTCGTATGATCTGTCAGTATTTTATTTAATGTGAAAGCACGAATCGTACCCACGATTTGTGAAAGTTGACTGCACTTGCTTCGGTTGACCTAATGGCGTAATATAATGAGCTATAAAGGGAACGCATATTTTGTTTTAGAGAGGAGAAATTTTCAAACTCAAGTACTTATGCAGCTTGGTAGGTGAACGATCTTCATCGTGTACTGAAAGTGGTACACGAGTCGTGGGACGGATCAATGAATGTATGACGCGAACATAAATTGCGAACACTAACATACTGCCCAAAGTTAGTGCGTGCCATGGTTTACGCAGAATAGGAATTAAGTGCGTTAAGTTTTTTGAGGCTGTCCACAAAAGAATATCGATATTTGGGTATTGGAATGGAAGTAGCGTTCGATCTATTGAAATCTATGTTAATAGGAAAAAGAGAGCAATGTAGCGTGATTGACAGCAGGACATTTCAGGTTGGAAAACTGCAAACATTTCCTGAACTGGTTTTTTTCTATACAAAGCCGAGTTTCTTCATATTAAGAACTGATGTATTGATCCCGTTTTCCGTCCCAAACGCATCAATTGTTGGTAGTTGTCGTTAGTAATCTTTTCAATTTGTTTGAAACAAACCCTAATACACCATCAGTTAAATCTTCCAAATGGAGCGGCAATAGGTATTCAACTTAATAGTTCTGAATAACGGTTTTTTGGCCTTTGGATATCGTAATGTTTCAGCAGCATTATGCTTCAATATGAACAGGTTTAAGTACGTTTTCTCTGGCTGCGCTTAGAAGCTATGTGTGTACTCTCTAGTGTTATATATACAGTTATGCATATAGCTTAACGGTGGTACTTTCAAATGGACAGACCACACTGTTGTTCAACACCGTACAGTACCACTTTTGCACTCTTATCTTACAAAAAGGACGAATTCAGCGCCACACTCACACACCCTATGTAATATGTATTCAAAGAGGTAGGTTATCTAAAGTCCATCCTTCTGTCTCCTCCTCGTTACTAACAACAAATACACAGGTAGCACCATAATTTTTTCTATTCTATTTTACTGGGTCATTATTAAATCGAAGCCATGGTTGGCCCTTTTTCCTTTGCCCTCGTGACGTTCAAAAGGAGACTGAAAGCTGACACATGACGTTCGTGGGCATCTGACCGGGTGTGTGTAAGTATGACGTTCTATACAAGTATGACAAGCATAGCATTACAAATCTATAACATAACTAGCCCTCATAAAGTGAAGATTAATAATTAACCGAATCGGACGCGTTCGCGCTCACATTGATGGTGGTGTTAACAATTTGAAGAATGGGGGAATTAATTCTTCTTTTTTAGGTTTTTAATGTAGTTGCTATAGTTAGGGAATTTCAAGAGTTTTCAAGTATCGACGAATTCTATCTCTCTTTGAGCGAGCAATACTTTAATCTCAGCTTTTTTTTGGTTCAAACGGCATATATGCAGATTAGGTTTTCATAACTTTGCAAGGATTGCAATAAAATTTCGCCTCAAATTCCAAGAGGTATCATCACTTCGATGTATGCTTTTATAGTGCCATCGTATGTTGCGAATTTGTTATAGCTGCTAGTGCTTCTCTCGTTTGCACAGAATGTAATGTAATGTGATGATGTGGTGTTGTATATATATATATATATGACTCAGTTTGAAATAATAAATAAATATTGAAAATTACTTTGCTCTGTGTCGTTTGCTTTATGAAAGCATGCACCGATGTCTGTCTGCTTTAATGTTATTTTTAGTAAATTTAATTTAAATTAATTAAAATGCAATATAAACTTTGACGCATGCATGCATGTATGATATAAAAAAAAAAGAGAGAAAAAAATATAGCATAAATTTAATTTCATTTTCTCATACAACAGTAATAAAAGCATCAAACGAGATGAAGAGTTTTCATCGTTTCTGTGTGATATTTAAAAAAAATGAAAAACAACCACAACAATACAAACAATAGTAGTTTTAACAAAGCATGCATGTCTACGAACGTGTAGCTGCTATATATATATATATATATATATATATANTATATATATATATATATAAATATACTTAACGTTTGTGCGTTTGTAAAATTAGAGCAAGCACTCGTACATAATGCATTTTTGGTGTATGTGTTGTGTCTGTATTATAAAAACAGCAGCCACATAACCTGTTGCAGTAAAGCAACCCACCCCACTTACTATGTAATATGTATGTACGTGCTGTTGTGTTCTACTTTAAACGCTCTGCGCATAGAGTTTGTGCACGTGTATGCGTATGCTTATATGAATTGGTTGAAAGCATACAAGGACTCGTTACAATGCAACATTCTATATATTGTTGTATTAAGCAATAACTAAATATTTCCTCTTTTTTTTTTCTATGGTAAGAACACATTGTCGCACTCATCATTAATTTAATAAATTTTTATACGCACAATCGATGGGTGATGGACTAGTTTGTATATTCAGTTTGTCGAAACGTTTGTAAACATTCTCTGAAGCCCCAGAGTTCCTATTAAATCTATACATACTCTTGATCAGTATTATGTAAGAATGTCCGCTCGCCGTTATTCGCCCGTTCGTGTAATGCTAAACCGCGAGTTATTGTACTCAAAACCAATAGAAATCCTTTGGCGCACGTTAGGATTGAAAATCAACTGAATTGATCAAAGGGGTCCCAGGAGGAAACAGCTCTTCCACTTATAACTAAGAACTCCAAAACTGTAAAGGAAATTTTCGCGTGTATTCTGCGGGGAGCCATCTCTATAAAACTGGAAAAAAACGGGCATGACTACCCAATGTTGAAGAGAACCGAAATTTATTTCCTTCGTTCTTTTTTTTTTTTTATTTTTTATTTTTTTATTTTTACTAAAAATGTGGGAACAAAAAATTCAGCGATAGCCAAACAAAATTTTGTTAATTTCTTTAATATTTTAATTTAACAATCATCGAAAGCGATGGACGCTTGAAGATGGGAAAGAACGCGCACAGAATCGTAAAGAAGTCATATACGACTGACTGGTTATCTGGTTTGTATATTTATTGCGCACAGTTTACTTGCTCTTCTTAGTTGGAGCCCTCGTTAGTATTGAAATTTGGTGATAGCCCATTTATGCTGTGTTGACCGCGTTTTCAAACTATTGCAGTTTCTTTTGTCCGCGGTACGGCTTAACATAATTTCGCAGAGTGATCCAGGACGGGAGCCCGTACGCTGCACGCTTGGCGACTCCGAAGATTGTCAAGGATTTGTTTTTGTCCGCATCTTGATTAGGGTATTATAAGCTATGCTCATATCGTAGTTGTCCGATCGCTTGAATACATGGGGAATCATGGAATTCTTAATCTCGCTCACTTTAGCGTTTCGCATGAAAAAATGTTGTAGGAAATAATTTGAAGAATTTGTCGCCCCTTTTACCTTTTATACATTGCAGCATTGCAGCAGTAATGGAGCAATAGGCTCGCTTTAATTGGAAGATTTTCTTTGAAAATTCTCTATTGTCGTTCTTTTCATTGTTGTTGTGTTGATTTACAATACAAACATTCTTTACGTTTACATTGGAATTTATTTGTAGCACAATTTTGCTTTGGCTTGTTTCAGATGCTAACACAGTATATGTACATACGTACACACATATGTACATATATACATGTGTGTTTATATGCACATATATATATATCGCTAGAGTGAAACAAATATTTAATATATTTATCAGCAATTGCTGCAAATTCGAATAAGTTATGAAACCGCATTTGTTGTTGTATCCTTTTCTTTCCGACTGCTGCCTTGCCTGCCTTCCTCCCGCTTTTTCTCCTATGATGCTGTTAGCTTCGTTACGTTAAGAATTTGTAAACATGTCAAAATGTAAACATAGAGAGAGAAATGTATGTAAAATATTTTCATTTCATTAAAACATATTTCGAAGACGAAAACAACTAAATTCTTGACACAACAAAATAGAAAATAAAAACTGATGCGATGAGATAAGAGGTGGTAGCAAGCAAGCAAGTCTTAATTGATTCTTATATGCATGATAGTTATTGAACATCGTTCTATATATTATGCTTGCTATATAACATCTACAGCGAGAACAACCGAAAAACCCGTAAGCAAAAACAAGTAAGTGAAGCGAGTTAGTTTTGAAATAAAATCTACCAAAGCTTCTAATCTCATATTAGCTCGATCTGAACGGCAGGGCGGGTCACTGGCAGCTCAGCTAAGTTAAGGCTGATGTTGCCTCTATTTTCTGTAACATGATTTGTCTTCACGACAAGCCACGCTAACTACTTTCTTATAATTACCATCGTAATCGAATATTTTTGTGCATGAAGGCGATGTGTTTCCATATGATTAAGCGAAACTCCAACAAAATTGCGTCAATGGCAAATTTCGATTTTATGTTTACACTATATCGATGGGATCGATGATCAAGATCAAGACTAAATTAGTTTGTAGTAAGAGTCCGTGTTCCAAGCTTATAAGCTGGCGGTTATTAAAAATATTCCACATCTAACGATCATTTATTGCATTCAGTTTACTTATCTACGTACGTTTAGGTTTTTGCCACAAAAAAATCTGACTTTTAGTGCTACGCCTGGGCTGCGTGCAATTTTCGCATCGAGAAGGTTTTACCTAGTAGTAGGAGTGTTCTCTCATCTCCAGTGCTGCTTGGTAGTTTTCTTCTTACAAACGCAATGGACCATCGAATATATTTATATTTCCTTAGTGACGTTAATAATAAAGTTGTTTATAAGTATATGGCATTCATTTACTTTTGTTTTTTTTTTTGTTTTTTTTTTTTTCAAATTTAGTAATAATTTGTAATTAAAAAAGAATTTTACAATTTTTAAAATAATATCAAAATTTGAAGCTTCTTCGGTGTTTGCTATTTCTCATGTCTCGTATCTATCTGTGCTTATCGTACGTACGTATCTTTTGGCTTGTTACAGTTGTTCGGCACAATGCCAGAATAATCATCAAAAAAATCAGAATTTCGCGTTCAAACATACACATGCACACATGCATTTTTTGCAGTAGATTTAACGAAATTGAAAACAATCTAATGATTGTGAAAATGCGCTGCAGTGGGAGCTGTCAGAAAGATGTCATTATACACTTAACAAAGCAGCGCAATCTCGCTGCCAGTTATCAATTCTATAAAATGCGTTCATGTCGCTGACACTGATACTAACATATAAATTTTTTGAAAGAAAAAAAACTAAAAAAATCAAAAAAATCTTTGCTCTTTCCCCCTCCTTTAAGGTCAACTAAAAACACGTATGATTGCAATTCTTTCGAATTTAATTTAGTTTTTTTTTTGATCTTTGCTTCTGATGTTTATAAAGTTTATAAAGTTGCAAAACCTCTGTAAAGTTGACAAACATTGATTAAGATTTTCTTTTTTAATAGGGTATTGATGTAAGTGAGTAACTGATTATATGCGACGTTAACTTTTGCTTGCAGTTTAATGTTAAACTTTTTCTTAAAATCATTTGAGAATGTGATGGGTGCTCTGTTTGAAAAGGTGACAGATAAAAATTGATCCAATTAACTAAATTGAAAAGTCAGTGAAACCGGGTTATCGTACAATATTTCATTGGTTTTGTAGCACAAATATTTGCAATCGTACATGTATATATATATATATGTCGTGTATACATACATACATACATACATACATACATACACACATACATACATACATACATACATACATACATATATACATACATATATACATACATATATACATACATACATATATACATACAAACATATATACATACATATATATATATATACATACATACATACATACATACATATATACATACATACATACATATATACATACATACATATATACATACAAACATATATACATACATATATACATACATACATATA
>KK499867.1:583647-660625 GCA_000688715.1 Glossina pallidipes | reverse complement strand
AGTTATATTTAAATATAACTTCACACCCTTCTTTCGTGTTTACTTTGACTTTCCATTGAGCATAAATAATTTCCTGAAAGTTAAATTAAGTACACACACCCACGCTGACAACGAGTCGTCATAATATGAAAGATCCTTGGCCTCTGCCTTTGTCAAATGGGGAAATTTCAATGATAAAAGTCGTATAGTAGATCTGTGTATAGATCAAATATCGATAAAAGAGATATCCGTAGAAATTTTTGCTCACTACGAAAGAGATCGAAGGGTGTGAAGTTATATTTATGGGACTTTGAAAATTGCCGCATTTAACAAAATATAGCGAATATATTCAATAACCTATTATTCAGTATCTAGAGAAGTCCTCGTTGAGATGAAACCAACGTGTGAGATGCTTTTTCTCTCTTTCCTTTCTTAAATCTTATTAACAGTGTAACCAATAATCGGTAAATTGCAATAAGTAACCGATCACTTGGACTTGATATTAATTTACTGCTTTACCTATGATGGGTTATATCGATCATTTCTGTCTGGGATAATGTTGGGTAAGGCGATCAACTTGAAAAGTGACTGACTGTTTGTTTGATCGATCTTGAAGTCTTCTAAATTGTGTTACTTGTAGCAAGTAATAAATTATTTGCTATTAGGATTCTTTTCAATTGCATCACTTTTCAGTTGGCGAAGCTACAAACGAGTACCGACGGCAGGAGATGATAATCAACAACCAAACCAACCAAAAACGATTGATTTGTTCCTTATTGATGTTCATGCGGGAAAGTCTATTGATTGAAAATCGATTGCACGACTCATAGCGCAACGTTAATCGTTCATTGCTAGCAATGCTCACCGACCTACTACCCTTTGTGAGAAAAGTCGAAGGAAATGTTATCGTGCCTTGGTTTGTTGGTTGGTGAGGCGCGTTTTGATAAAAACAAGTCACGTCTTCTCTGTAACAACCTGTTTGCAAATTGTTGTTAAGCAAAGCACAAAATTGTAGGGCTAACCAGTAGAGTTTTTCCTAGCGAGCGACAAGCGAATTTCTCTGAAGACCGAACCAACAGCAAAATATGGCTTTGTATTGTTTTTAATATTAATCTATGTGTCTAAGGCCTACATTTATGATTAACCTTTCAAGATAATGGCAAGCACCCGTGTTTCTACCTAAATACTCAGTGAATCTATTAACTAATAGTTACTTATGGATAAGTTTATAATATGTATAACCATACAGTGGGCTTTCCCTATAGCAAAGGTCGCATAAAGCGGATGCGTGTAACACGAAAGAAGCGTCCAAGAACTGATATAAATAAAAGCAATCATTCAAGTTTTCTGCCCGAAGGCTCAGTCGATCTATTAACTAAGAACTATCCATATATAGGTAACCATGCAGTGGGCCAACCTATAATATGATGACATTTCGTTTAACACGGCGGACCTTGCTCGAGTAACATGCTGTGCTAAAAGAGACGATTCGTAGAATACAGTAAAATAACGGGACAGAAAATATATTTTCATAAACTTTCGTATTTTTCTCTCCCTTTCTTTTGTGTGAACAAGAATTACTGAATGCCTATAGAAGCTGTTGTGTCATAAGCCTGATTATATTAAACCATTAAGTGATCGCTATGAGGGGCGAACGGCTCAGGTAATTATGGAGCGTTATGAAAGTGGTCATAGATCGTAGATAATACTGAACGAATTTGTCGTGTTATAGGTGGGTCCACTGTATGCATGTGTGCGGTCTCTTATCCCCCTCCTGTTATTTTTATGTTTTCTACATTTAGAAGTCAAGTTCATGTCATGTATATGTTTGTTTAGTTATTGTCTCTCGTATATTGCATTCTTGTAACATAAAACCTCGTAACGTTAATGGCGAACGTTTAGTAGTGAATAACAGGTGGTTTCATTATCATTAGGTGTTTGTATGCTTAGTTTTATTTTTTTTTTTTTATTTTTTTTGTTGTTGTTTGCAAAACACTATTAAAAAAGTATTCAATATTTACTTTCATAAATAAAACAATATGCGATGACAATTACGCGATTGTATCATATATGCTGCATGAGCGATGCATTGTTCTCTCTTTCGTGTACGTTTCACTGACTGTCCGTCTGTCCGTCTTATATGTTTGGTTTTTAAATTCCTTTCTTTCTTCCATCGTTAGCTAATTCGAACTAATTGCAATCTTTTATTCAGTAATAAAATTCCGCACTTTGCTTTAATAAAAATATGGAATGCTTTTTATTAAAGTTAAACTGAAAGATTGTAAGATTTTCTTTTTCAAGGTTTTCTGCGTCGTCTCTTCGTGCAATAAATGGCAGCATATTACGTTTGCTTAATTATTTGATTAATCAACATTAAACGATGTGTTCAACCATTTTTTATGCTCCTATTCACCTAATTTCTCTTTCTGCACCGGCAACCATATACATATACATACATACATACATACATACATACATACATAGATACATATGTATATAGAGACATACGTACGCAAACAATCCGACAATAGAATCCGGCGGCGTGCGTCTAACCCACAAAGATTTTCTTCTTCTTCTTTTGCTTCTTTAAGAATGAAAGAAAATTATGAAATTTAAATGCAATTTTTTTCGTTTTTTCTTTTACATATCATTTCACAAATCTACGTGAGATGTAGTTATCTCTCCTCTAAACATGCTGTGCATGTACGCACACAAATACACCGCACATCACAGCGTTGCGTATAGTTAGTCTGTCAGTCAGTCAGTCAGTCAGTCATTCAAGTAAATTATTCTTCACATTTTATGTCATGAGTTAAATTTTGTGTAGCTGTGGATATGTGTGCGCACATATGTGAGTATGCCTCTGTGTGAGTCTGTGTTCTTGTAAGACATGTGATTTGATTTGCAAAATGACCAATTTATCTTTTATTATTATTGTTCTTGTTGTTGCTGTTATGTTTATTAACAGTTGAGAGATAGAAAAATGTTCTCTTTCATTACTAAGTAAGCGTTAAGCACTAGAGTGAGCAGTGATTTCATATCTAGAATGTTAAGCATCTTCTTTATATACTCTATTGATTGCGCTACAAAGTGAGAAATATGTGTTTAGCTTCATTTGATTGCGTGCATGGCCTTTGAAAGCTTTTATTATAAGTTTAGGATAAGCAATTCTTCTCTACTGAAATTTACCGCAAATGCGAGCTCTAATAACTATAACGACTAGGAATTTGTCAATTCTTCTCAATATTAAAGTCACAGTATTCGGAATTGCTTTCATATGCAAGTATTCTTAGTAAAAAGTTGAATGTTTGTAAATATGTGGGAAAACGATCAAAATAAGTTAAAAATCAAACCAATCAAACAAGAAATTTACAAACGCCCTGAGATACGATGCGTAGGCTTGGCGTGTGCTTGTTGGTGCTACCTGTCTAAATGTTAGGCCGTGAAAGACGGATAGTAGGTTGATTCAGAATTTTACGCTCATCGAATATATTTCTTCTTAAGTTTTCTTAAACAAATAACCAAATAACCAAATAACAAGCACAACAATTTTTATCTAAAGAACCTAGTTTTTCAAAGTTTTGACATTAAATGTTGAAGAAACTAGGGCGGAAGATTGTGATACCATAGCTACTCCATACTACAGTACTTTTCAAAAGTATAGTTGCGACTTATGTGCGATCCTCTCTCTCTCTCTCTCGCAGTACGAATAATTTGATTTTTTTCGCGTTTTGTTACGTAATCTGAACAGTGGTCAAGAATGGTCACATCTTTCCCGAGGGGACGTAGCCTTTTTCTTACCTTTTGTTCTTTGTTATTTCCGGATATGGCTCAATAATGCATTTATTTGATTGATCATAGACTTATCTCCGATTGAAAATCCGCCAGATTTCTTTGTAAGCCAGGCTTCTTTCGTTGTAAAGTCTTACTGAACGATGCTTCTGTGTTAAACCAAAGTTTATAAACGGACTGGTAGCTTTTTATTGCAATGTAAGCAACGGGGTTTATGTTTCATATAAAAGAGTTACATATTAATAGATCGTAGGCGGTAACAGATAAGCAAGTGCAGTGCAAGCCAAAAGGAATATAGTAGGGACATATTTATCATAGGGACATATAATCAGTTAACAGTGTTTATATTATACACTGCTGCTATCAGTTTACAGACTGCGTTTTTTCGTAGTCCTGAAAAATTCATTTTACCAAAATTTAAATGCACATCATATATTCGGACAAATGGAAATTTTCAGGCATAAGAATCTTCTTTGTATTACGGAAGATAGACAAGGGTTTTTATTACTGGAAGTTTCCATTTGTACGATTATATGATATACATTATATATATATTTATATGTACATATATTTATTTACATTGTACATAGTTGTGTGTTGGGTGTTAAAACTTCGATTTAAACTTTTTTTAAAATTGTCGCATCGTTGTTTTATAATTTTGTAAATTTTGGACCTAAGCCAGCTGTGCCATATATATATCTCTTTATGTATACATGGGTTTTTTTTCTCTATTTTCTGGTTATTTATGCTTTTGTGTAAATATGCTGACATCTTTAGCATAATAAAACAATAACAACATTTACACTATCTCGTTTTTTCCTCTTCCTATCTTGCATTGAATTGTTTTACACGCTGTAATTGATTATAATTTTCGTTTTGTGATCTTGTTGTTGGCGTTAATATGTTTTGCTTCTGTGCGATATACTTGAAATTATGCCACGTGCTTAATATCAGCGATGTATTATCATAACAGTAGAACCACATTAGCATATGCGTTGTGTTAGTGTAGATTTTATTTCATTTATTTGTGTATTTTTCTTTTGTTTTTGGCAAATTCATAGCAAAAATATTAATTAAGCACTACCAACACCGTCAACAACATTTTATTTTGAATTTATATGAAAAATTGTCCGTAACTTTACGACGCAGCAAAAGAATAACATGCACTTTTCAAAAATTGTGAAATAAAACTAACGGCCAGACAGACAGACACGACACGGTAAGGAGGAGACAGTTAAGACAGACAAATACATTGTTCTTATGTGAATGATATTGATGTTAAAAGAATCGTCTATTTATTATTAAGCAGTCACACACAACATCATGACTTTCCTTTCCTAGTAGTAGTGTTGCATGGTGCAGTGTGTGTTACTGTACTGTAAGTGCGTTAGTTTGAAATCAAAAATTGAAATGACGGAAGGAATTATTTACTAAATCTTAGATATTTCTTCTCGTTTGCATTTAAAATGAAAATTTTGCGAAAATAAATTGCAAACAAAATCTAATTATACGAGATCCCATGAATCTTCTATGAAGCTTCGGAGCGCCATAGAGGAAAACGTATTGCCAAAGGCGATATAAAGAATTTATATGTTCCCCGTATGACTTCGCTTGTGCGTTTGTTTGTGTTACTGTAAGGTCTCTTCTTTTACTACATACAAATCTGTTTAGTATCATCGCGTGACGTAAAATAATATTCCTTCGTTTAGTTTACATATCTGCAAACTCATGAAATCTTGGTTTTTCATATTCACTCAAAAGGCACATGTAATTTTCGTGCTCTGCCACCAAATGTTTGACGACTGATTAAGTGTTTCATTTGATTTATTTGTTTTTCAAATCTCGTCATATGATATATTTATCATTTTCACGTCTTATTGTTCCACCGGATGTTCAAATTATATTATTTTGATCTTCACGTATATATGCATATATAAGCATATAGGGTCAATGAAAATCCATCAGGAGGATACCATCCTTGACCTAAATTCTATGTTCCTTAGTTTGCCATTTGCCAATGGCCCAACAATAAGAGCAGTGATCGTTCTTTGAATGAGACTCAATGTGATTAATGGAAAAATGCTTAAGAGAGCGAGAGGGAGAGGGTGGCACACACGAAAAGTCGTTAGAAATATTTTATATATATATATATATCCAACCATCCGCCCACACATTTAGCTTAATTGCTGTCGTTAATTTAAGAGGCATATGTCTTCATTAATTTAGTGGTTAATCATAGCGTTTGTCGAATGTCATGCTTTGCTGTTTTTAGAAATTTTACAAAATCATATAGAATCTCGCCTATAAAAATAAATTCATAATAAATATGATCAACCACACAATCCGCACGAGTGTACAACTTCTCTCTATCGATGCTTTTAATTATATTAAAGCAGATGCTTTGCATATCCGCTTGTAGAGAAAATCACAACAGCAACAAACCCAGCAACAGATGATAACATTTTACAATAGTTAAAAAAAAGAGAAAACATTTAAAAATTAACACAAACATGAGTGAGATGTTTGTTTGTTTGGCACAATATTCACGTTTCATTAAATACATCAGCATACTCAGCATAGGCGGTAGTGCAAGCGAAATAAAATACTGTTTGTATGAATTACTGGATTAGATTTGATACGAGCTTCTACTCACTGGACGCACACATTTGTTATCATTGGCCGCATATCATTGTTGGATCAATCCATTTGCAACGTTTCTTATATGTACAGTCTAACCTCTTTTTATGGGGAGTTCTTCTTCTACACTTCTTATTTGCGCAATTTCTTTTGATGCCTTGTACGAATAGATATAGAGATACAAAGAGAGAGGAAGAATATGTGCTTTTACGTCACCCTACAATTGTTCACATAATGACTTTTCAAAATAAGGTTTATAAGGGAAACGGTCGAAAAAGTGGTTCGTTTCGAACGATTGTCAATAGCGTTCCTCCCTGGCCCAGTCAGTGTACCAAATATCATCAAAATATGCCTAAATTTTTAACATCTACATTGAACCCATGAAAACAAGATAAACGGATTGGCAGACAAGCCTAAGTATGATATTTAGTCGATCGGTAAAGTAAGAGGAGGTGTATCTCATATCCTTCTGGATGTTGCCTACATTCGTAGAGGCTTAATTTATCACTTGTGTGACAAATGTAGGTTGTAATGTGAAATATAAATCGTTATAATGTTTTCGCGTACATTCTCGCCCTTTTCGTAAAGCCTTGAAATGTTTTCTAAAAAAGGCTGCCTTTATGCAGTGATCCCGCCCCATCGCAGATGTTCTTTAATGCGTTTAGGGAAATCATTTGCTTTTTTTTTTTTTTTTTTTTTTTATGTAGTTTTTTTTTTATGTAGTTTTTTCCTACGGTTCCTATCCATCGTATAGAAACAAGTTTACCTGCAGTTGAAGCAGTTGTGTAATGCGTTAATGTGTTTTGTTTGAATTGCCATTAGATAGATGAATATGATAGATAGGCATCTCTCTGTTAGATTTTTGCAAATACATGTTTGTCGTATTGTTTTAATTTCCAATTGATTGTGTTGGGGTCAATTCGCAGTCGGATATTTATAGAAGCGTATGCGCTTTGATATTAGTAATCATTACGTTGTCATGATGTTGTTGTTCGAGCTCGTTTAAAAATTATTAATGGAGGGGGATGCGATACCAGAAGGATGGCGGAAGTACTACGTCAAGACGGCCCTTACCTTTTTTATAGAACGGTCTTTTAATTACCTCATCATTTGAGTTAAATTTTTTTCTCGTAAACATCCTTCCGTGAGATATGTTGTAGAGAAACAAGAGAAATCCTCTAGGAGCAAATTTCCGAAAATAAGTGAGATACCGGGGTTAGTAGTCCGAACTTCAATTCATACAATTTTGCAATCTTACCTACCGATCTGTAACACAATGCGCGTTGGTGGAAACAAGAGTGTTGCTGAGAGGCGGTGATCGACGATGAAACCCATCCCCTCCTTTTTAAACCTTGCGCTTCATTCGTATATCATTTTCGTTTAAAAAACAAAGGACAATGCGAAGGAGCACTGCATAGTAAACCAGTTTATGATCTTAAAGAAATATTTTCACTTTGCCTTGCACTGTTGTGGTAAACTTTATAGACTCAATCGAGGGGGAATTCTCTCTTCTTCTTTTAATCATTTATCCGTTTTTATGAGCAAATTTTGAAGTTTCCTCTTATACTACACTTACGCGATTTGTTTAGTTCACCTGAACAACGTAACTTTCATTTTCCTATGAATTCAAGACTTTGTTTTTGACGGTTTCTCGAAGTACAACGAATCAAGAAAATTTCAAAAGAATAGTTCTCTTGGATTTTATTATTTCAACTCAACCCCCTTGTCCGATGTCCGCTTTGTTTTTGACCAAACAAGCCGAAAAGTCGCCCGTAGTTGTTAATTTGTGCACAACAACTTGACGCTCGTTCCTCTGCGCTCGTTATGCTTACACTCATAGTGCCCAAGTCATTTATTAGTTATTGGAATAGTTTTGACAGGACAATTTCGAGATACTTACGATACCTTAACAGTCCGATGATTCGTTCGAATGTTCTCCCTTCAGGTGATATCTTCATGTGATTGCGATTAATTTAATTAATTAATCCATTATTAATACAAATATTAGTTTAATTTAATTCTTGCGGTGTTGTTTTCGTACAAAAGAGATTCTCTGTTGTGTTCTCTCTATGCATTTGACATTTTTGATTATACCCTCGAACCATTTATATTATTCCGCTCATTAATTGATATACAAATCTTTTGATTTTCATTAGATTGTCAACCAAATCCGTTTGCCTTTTGTTTCAAACGAATGAAAAATTTTCCGTTTATCTCAAATTTCTTGAAAACACAAAAAGGTCAAGCTCTGCTGCACTGGCCTATGTATAAACCCTTTAGACATTGCCGAATATTGAAAAAAGAAAAACAACAAAACCAGTTAAACAATTACATTAAAGGCCTGAGAATGTAAAAAAACTGGTTTATATCTACGTAACAGACGCGTAATTATTTTACTAATATGCTTGCGTAGATTTCTGTTATATATATATAAGTAAAAAAAGGAAGGAAATTCTGTACAAAATTATTTAAAAAAGAATCCACGAAATGCGCATTTAAAGTTTTATTAACCCAAGTGAGAAATCTTCAAACTGGTTTTTTACATCATTTCTCTATAAATTGTGTTGAGCCACCGGAGACTTGTTGTCATCCCTATGATACAAGGAAAGTGCGTTAATTTATGTTGTATGTAACACGTTAGTGTACTTTGTGTTATTATTAAGAAATAAGGTGATCACTCACGACGACGGTATATTAAATTCATCACCCACGATGTAACATTCAAGAAATACCTGTTTATTGTTGGAATTTTCATAGTCACAATAATTGAGATAGAGAGAGCGTGAGCGTGAGATTGTTGCAATTTATTAAAAGTATGCCGCGCACGCTCGGAGGAAGAGAACATACAAGTTTTGATAGGAATTTCATCAACTTAACTTTTAAAAGGAGTAGTTTGAAGGGGTAAGTAACTCTTTCGAAAGAACGTTAGAGGGGAATCTCTATATAATTGTGCGAAGACGGCCGACTTGACTCAAGGCGCGATTCTTTCGAAAGGACGCTTCAGAGGAAATCTATATGATTGATTGTGCGAGAAAACCAAAACCAAGTTGAAAGTAATTTAAAGTAGAAAACCTATATATCCATACAAACGAATGTACGCTTCGCATGTAGCCCAGAAAGACACTCACAGGTGATATGCAACCCGCTACGCAGCACGTGCACAATGAACGCGACGCAAACATGAACAAGCGCTTATCAGTCAACTGATTAATACCAACACCAATTCAATTAAAAGATTCCAACACGGCGACGTCTTAGGTATTTTAGGTATGACGTTGAACAACACTCGATTATTAAATAGAGAGTAGACAACGTTATTGTATGCATGGAATTCCGATAAGGAGATCACTTCGACTATTACGAAGGGAATTATCAAGAGAATTGAATCTATTTTGGCTAAATTTTTTGAAAAGAAAATTTCCTGAAAGTCGTCGAGCAAAGCATTTAAAGCTGGCGAGTCAATGAAGAAGTTTTCCAGTTAAAGTCAGCTACAGCTGAGTGGGCTTTATTCCAATGGTGATCGCAAATTTACAAAGAGGCTGGCTGCGTAATGTGCCGCTTGCTGTACTCGGTTGGCACATCATTCAAGAATGTTGTGTAAAGAGTAAGCGACTCCACCGACACATTTTCCTTAAAAGCTCGTAATTCCTCATTTAAAACTTTTCAAACACGTGAGACGGCTCGCTTTCCTAACTCGAATGTTCTACACTGCTGCACGTATTTGCCGAAGCTTTTATTGTAAACAGCTGCGTAAGTAGGGTATAAAGTTTATCAAATGCTGCTCTTCTCTCTTTCCCCAAAGATTTGCTTCACTTACGTATAGTTTAAATTTCACAAATGCTTTTTCTAAGCTCTGATAATTCTTAGCATCACTTCAAGCATGGAATCAATTTTCAACTAAATTAATAAATATATTATAACTACAATGCATGTTATGTGTGCTGTGCTGTGCTGTGCTGCTTGTCAAAATATAAAGTGAAACAACTTAAATTCATTCATTGTGTGTCGTGTCTGTCGTTGTTGTTGTTTTTTTTGTTTTTTTTCATTTTTTCTCTTTTATTATTCTCATTAAAAAAAATTAAGTTGATAGAGATAGTCTTTGTCGTATAGTTTCCGATACTCTCGGCTGTTTATTGTAAGCGATTATTATTGTTTCGCTGCTTTTGCTAAATGCTTATGCCTGTCTGTATGTATGTGTGTATGTATGTTCGTGTATGTAATTTGATGTAACACATGATGGCATTGTGAATGTCAACTGATCTCTATGCCGGCCGGTAGCTGGTTCTTGTTGCTTATTATTTTGTTCTGTTTTTTAGATTCGGTGGTGGTTCGTTCAGCTTTTATTTCTATTTTTTTTTTTTAGTTTATCTTCTGGTTTAACAAGTTTCGAAAAAAGAAAAAAAAAGTTTTCCAAAACGAGTGAGTGAGTGAAGTGAGCAAACTTCGTGTGTACTCAGCGTGTTTACAATTTGTTGTTTGACGTAAATATGTACACACACATGTGTGTGCAAGCATGTGTTTTTTTTTGCTTTTTTTCTTGTATTCATGTGTGCTTGGCCCAATATATGTAAGTTATAGAAACGTTTATATTTATTGTTAATGTTGTTGGTTTTTTTTTTTTTCTCCTTTTATTAACGTATTTTTGCGCTTTGTGGTGATTTTTCTATTGTTTTGTTGTTTATTTTTTCCGTTTTTTGTTTTGTTTGCCTTTTTATTGTGTATTTGTTTTGTGCATGATCTCATCACGCTGTGCTTTAGCTCCATAATGTTCATATTGTTTATTTAACGTAAATATTTATTGGTATTAGTGCTGGCTGATAGGCGATGGTGTGTTGGTGGTCGGTCGGTCGGTCGGTCGGTCGGTCGTTCGTGATTTTTGATGACGATGAGAGTAGTAGTGGTGTAGCGTAGGAATCTTCTCACAATTATCGAGAGAATTGCATTACGATGAATTAGTTAATGAATCATTTAACGTTAAAGTCCGTGTCTTATCTCAGCTAGCGTTGAACGCACAACTTCAAACTAAAATGATCATTAAAAGTTGATTACGATATTTATGAAGCCATCATAACTAGATTACACACGCTACAATTATTTTTAAATTTTTTTTTTTTTAATATTTTTTTTCTTGTGTCGTGTGTTACAAATATTGTTTTAAGCTCTTGTCGTAGTTGTCCGTGTTGTGTGTTGATTTCAAACTTGTTTTATGTTTAGAATTAAATTAAAACAAAACAAAAAAAAAAAATATTTAAAAAAAAAATTTATAAAAAATTATATTTATTTAAAATAACGAAAAATTGTGTATTTCAGCAATAGAACCGGACTTTTTTATTATTTAGTGACATTAATTGAATGTCATTCGTGTCAATAGAACAAAAAACCCATTTAATGCTCAATGTACTTATACGAAGGCACGCGAGAGACTGAGAGACAGATGGAGCTATATAGAGAGAGAGAGAGGGAGATAACAGCATTAAAACAGTAATGTTTACTAAAATTGTTGCTCCTCTCGCTCGGTTTCTTAGCAACACACTGTGTTCTCTTGTGCCCTATGCATATATTTATTTTAATTATAAAAAGTTCATAAATTGTTTAATAATTTTGTAATAAATTCCGACATAATTGGCATTGACTTGATACTTACTTAACGTTAACGTCATTCATTTTGGCATTAATGGGTTTTTTTTTTTTGTGTTTTCTTCTCTTTGGTGGGTTTCGGAAAATTGCTTTTTTTGTTATTGTTTCCATTTGAAAACATTCAAGTACAGCATACCATAGTATAGTGGAGTTCCGCGAACTTTAAACTGCTCATATAAAAGCAAATTTTTACGTACATCTATCTTGCTTGGACCTCTCTATCTATGCCTTATTATGCGATTTCGAAACTATTTTGGGAAATTCATTCTCAATAGATTCCATAGCCGTAAGCTTCTGAACCACGTAATAGTTGCGAGACGGATCCGTTCTCATATAAAAGTTCAAAGAACTTTTCTCTTACTTCTTTCCTAATGAATTTTGCTTTCTACGTGTTTTGCTCTACGTGTTATTACTATTAACATTCCAAACTGAGAAACCAATTAGCATCGATTACAATAACTATAGTTTAAGGTGAACTGTTTACTGGGTTGTTGTGATATGGTTTTGGTGGGTTGTTGTGATATGGTTTTGGCTTTGCAAGCTCTTGCAAGTTTTACTGGAAAGAAGTATTAACTCTTGTGTATGACAATCCGAAGCTATTATTACAGTACATATGTATATCCTATATGTATATGTATTTAAGCCTCATTGGTACACATGCACCCTACATATGTTAAGCAACTTTTTTGTCTTATCCTAGCATATGCCAAGTGCCTAACTAGTCTCTACTTGGGACCTTTGATAATTCCTTCTTCTACCTGTTAATTTCTATACAATATGTGTATGGCTTACTTGCTAAGTGAACTTTTCTTTTATGACTTAATCAAAAAGTCGGCATAACAACCGGAACCAAATCATGCTACAATATATAAATCGCATTTTGATTGCAGGAACCTCCAAGCACCTGCTATTCGCTTCACTATACATTACCTTTCCGTCATAAGCTATTTTCCGGGGACTTTCGGTGATCTTATGTATGAACGCGTCATTCTTTCGAGTTAAAAAAACTCTGCTTAATGTCGCGATGCCGTCTACTAATCATGTATTTTTGAACTCAGCTTTAAACAGATTTAAAGCAGAGCAAAGTTGTGCTATTCAAAAATTTCAATTTATTGCCTGGACCTGAAGGCCGCGCGTGGTTGAAGAGGAAAGTTCTTAAACTGTTTGCACCAAAGTATATAAGACAGTGTTTACTTGAAATATTATGCGATTCAAAAGGAAAAAGGAATGCGGATAACAAATATAAACAGCTTGGTCTAACGCACGTAAGGAAAATGGAAAGAACTTGATATGACTTTTCAGCAGACTAACATATGGTTTTGCCTAAAAACTTTTTCTTGTTGCCAGGCTTTTTATTTTAGTTCCGCTCTGAGATATTCTTGTTATTTTATGTACACCTTGTGTTGATACATCTGTTCGAAAGAGCAAAGAGTTTTTTCAGAAACACCTTGAACACCAGAAACACGCCACCGCGTTAGCCGATTTCTTAGTTCCACTCTTTAATAAAATCAGTTATTCGGCATTCTTTTGTGAAATTTTTACTGTTTTATGTACGGCTGGTGCTCACAGTTGTGCGTCTAAACGAAAAACTGCAAACAATTTTTTGCACGTTCTCCCTTGCACCCACTTCTCTGATATTTTGAAACACGGCGTTTGAAGCGAAATCGGAAACCTTCTGAAAAAAATTGAAATTTCTCTATACATGTATGTTATTATTCGATGCACTTCTGTCTGGCAAGGCTAAAGAGGCCTTTCCCTTCGATCGCTTTCAAACACTAAATACAGTGCTGCCACCTATGCCCTGTACCACGCATTTTCGCAGGACTTGATTACATATCCTTATTTCTCTGTCAATTTTTTTCTATTTGAGCGAAACGCTTCACACTTATGATGTTATGATGTTTTATTAATGATATTTTATGGAGGAAACTACTATCTACGATGTCAAGTGGGAGAAAAAGGAAGGATATGGGATATGTTTTTGCGATGTAAACTCTCAGGAGTATAATAATTTTATATCATCAAATTCGATTTTATTAAATTTAGAACGTGTGTATAATTAAACCAAAAATTTATCCCAATTTGTTTACATAAATTTTAATCATTTACAGGAACGGCCGCTACACATCCATCGAAGTGTAATCTAATTACTCAATGAAAATGTAAAGTGCCTTTGGCTATAGCTAGAGATGACCGTTGCAAAGAATATATTTTTGTTTGCATATAAGGCATCGGTTAAATGAATTTTTATGAAATAATTTTAATATTTAGTAAAATTGAATTTTTTTTAAATTAACTATAATTAAAATTCATGTGTTGAATTTAGTAAAATTAAATTTTGCAAGTTATTAAAAATTAAATTGCATTTATTATTAACAAAAAAAAAAAAAGAAAAAGGAAATTCTTAAATTTGTTAAAAATAAATTCTTTTTTTTTTTTTTAAATATTTATTTTTCTAATAGAAGCCGGTTTTAGTAGTTATTTCTATTTTTCGCTAAGAGTGAAAGAAGAAGAATTTTCTTTTTTCCGCAAAAACCAATAAGAATTAGTTTATTATCCCCATCTTTAGTGGCGTTAATATGCATACATAAACAAATGAAAAGAGTTTAGTTAGTAAGCAGAGTACAGAATAAGTAGAGTAAACTTGAATAAATCAAAAAATTGGTTGCAGTGAAGGATAAAAAAAAAAACTTTCAAATTAACACAATCTGTTAATATTTTTTGTTGTTGTATTTTTTGCAGTTTAAAACTGTACTTTTCTCCGCGTAAAACGCATTACATTACATTTGCATGTGTGCATGTGTTGTGTTGTGTTCATGATTGCTGTTCTACATACAAAAGCAGGCTGTAATGCTCATATGTATGCGGTTTGTTCTTCTCTTCAGAACAAATATCATCATTGTATAAATGTATATATATATATCTATATATGTATGTATGTATAATAACACAGCTTTAACATGTTTTTTCAACCATTTTGGTTGTTTCTTTTCTCGTTCTGAGTTCGTCTTTCCTTGAATATGTTTTTTTTTTCATATTTTTTTTCTTTTCCTTTCACTCTGAAGGGCTGGCTGATAGAGCGTAAACGAGCGGTAGGAAAATGTGGTCTTCGCGATCTGCTTATTTAATATGCATAACATATGGAGATGGCTTATGTGTCTGCATGTGCGTGTGTTTTTGCACTTCTTTCTTCTTGGTGCGCTTATATGCTTTTCCCTATGTTTTATGCCATCATTAACCTAACAATTGTTGCAAATTATTATAGTTACACTTTGAAGGTTTTTGTGACTCTTGTACACTTTCGTGTATTGCGTGTATACGCGTAGCGCTCGATTTCTTTCTATTACTGGCTTCATTTATTTATTTAATAGTTTTTTATTTTGTATTTTAATGTTTTAACTCAAGAAATCATGATAAAACAAACAAAGCCAGCCAGATGATTATAACGGCATCAGGTGTAATAACGACGGAGAGTATGGAGAGACGATGCTATGATGTATGTTACCTGGAAACCAAATGATGAACTAGAGCTTTGTTGTGCGCGCTATTATTAAAATGGGAAATGTGAACTCGCTGTAAACAAAAGTGATTTTCATTGCATTTTACGACAGTCATTTGCTTGACAATTGTGTGTTTGTGTGTGCATTGCAAAGTTCATTCGCCCGTACAATTAGCAGCAGCGTGTTTAATATCATCAAGACAATGACAAAAGTTCAATTACCCGCCGCTGTACATACAACTATATCATCACTAGTTGAATAAGCATACAATTGCACCCAGACACAGTATCGCCACCAACACCCATCCACCACCCACACCTGCTTCTCCTGTACATAGCCCCAGACTGCTCTCTTACATTGATTTGATTTCATTATTGACTGACTGACTAGGTTTTGATTATCGTTGCTTGTGCTCTGCTCTGACGAATGTTGCTTTGGAGAGAAGGGTGTGTTGGTTGCTCGCTCATTCATCATATCGATGGAAACAACAAAACAAAAAAAATTGTTTCTTGTTTCTTTTTTTTTTTGTTTTTTTTGTTGTTTTTTTTAATATGCTCATTGATCTATAAAAAAATTGCATTAACCGCCAAAGTGCATAAATACAAAAAACCTTGGCAGTGATTTTCAAGTTCCGTCCTTTTTTTGTTTTCATTGGACGGGCATACACATATACTGAATGATAGCGAGTGTCAAGCGGAACTGAAATGTTTAATGAGATTTTATGAGCTTTTTTTCGCGTATTGTGTTTACCTGTCAAAGAGATGGAAATGTAATGTGTTGCAGCCTTAGTGTGTACGCAATTTGAAAATATTCATCAGTACTTCATTTCATTAGAGATTGTGTCGCGCAGTGTTTTTATTAGGTATCTGTTGTAGCCCATGAGTAGTGGATAAAAAAACCAGAAAACATAAATGATATCAATTTATATTGAACTATAGTTATCGTGCAGCGTGAAGCGCAATTAGCCTCCAAAAGCAGTTTGCGTGCAAAGACTGTTCGAAGCAGATATGTTTTCATCCTTGCAAGATTTTTTACCACAAACATTACACAGACGGGCATAGAGACAGATAGTTGAACAGACAGAAAAGCTTAGGTGAATCCCGAATTTGACAACTGATCAAAAATATGCATGCTTTTGTAATGCCTCTAAGGCTTCCTTCTGAGTATTGCAGAAAAGCGTCAAAAATAGTGCCTGCCTCCGTTGACTCAATTTTTAGCGAACGCAAAGGCAAAGAGACAAATATTAAATGGTGAATGCCTTTATGATTCATAATTATTAATGTTATTCACTTTATTTTTTATCCTTGGATTATTATTACACTGCAAACAGTGATGTTCGCAATCCATTTCAGCGAAGATAAAGATCGATCGCCAGCATGGTCGACGAAAAAACCAGCAAAGCAGTCGAAAGTTTTTTTTGTTTTGTAATTTTTCCAGGGGAAGTATAGGGTTGGAGGAATATCGTTTGCGTGAAGAGGATCCGGACAGAAGGATCAGTAAGTTTTTCTTTTCTTTCCGCCTGAAGTTTTTTACTTTCCTTGGAAAGTGTGAGAATTCATGCCCTTTATTTATGTGAGCTTAAGGCCCTCTGCCCTTCTGTAGTTGTCGTCGATATAGAAATGTAACTAACATGCGTGGTTACTTACCGCCCACTGAGGGCGTTACGGGTAATGGTGTTCCCACAGGAGCACAAATTGAACAAAAGGCTGTTAAAAAAAAGAAAAGATTCCTTTTAGTGATGTATGAAACGAAAACTTGCTTTTTGTGACTCAAAAGGTTAATAAAGAGTCGTACCTCACTTCTCAACGGATTGGCTCCAAGTTTCATAGTAAAAGTTGATTTTTAAAAAAGTTTCGTTTTTTTATTAATTTGTCAAAAAATTTCGGGCGATAAAATTTGGGGATAAACTTTTTTATAAGTAAATTTCGTTCACGAAGGTAGCATTTAATCGCTAAGTGTAATTAAATCAAAACACTTTTGGGCTAATTAATTTCACTAAAATGTAAAGAAAGTCAATTCGAAGAGAAATCAGTTTCGTATCAATCGTATCGCGTATCGTATCAATTAATCGTCTAAAGCGAAACAATTCTATAATGTGTTGTGTTTTTTGAGTGATGCTTGTGGGAAAATATTTGCATTGAAAGGTCACAACTACATATCTAATTGTTTTCTTGATGTAAAGAGATAAGGAATTGCAAAGTAGACTGAAAGTTTTTTCTATATTATATTTAGATGAAAGTTCATTTCTTTTTCCCAAATATATATGTAATTTTTTTTTGAACCCCACTCTCGTCTATTTAAAGTGTTTAGTATAAACAGTAGTACACTATTCACTTTATGGCTCTGTAAAGCATAATTGTATAACATATTTAAAAAGCTCTTCGCGACTTCAGTGTCTTGAAGGCAATCGAATCTTCCTCATTTTCCATATCAGCTTAATTTTTTTCCGGCCTATGTAGGGTACTAATACGTAAATTACAGAAACATTCCACCTATGATCGACTTAATGTGAAATCCCACATATCTCTCTCTCTCTCCCTTTCTCTTACGAAAATAATCTTATTCTTCTGCTATCTTCGCTAGTGAAAAAATAGTTTATATACTGAGTGTAAATGACTACAACATAACATGCTTGACGTAAAAAAATCACTCAACTACTGCAGGCTATCATATCACATTGTTCATGGATTCTTTTATCTTTAAAATGTTCTTTTAGTATTCCTTTTGCTTTCGGTCCGCTGCTGTGTGCTCTACATGTGAAATGTCTCCGAAACTGTTCTCCACAAATGCAAACAAACTGCCTGGCTGTGAACTCAATTAGTGTAATGAATCCCGCAGAAAAATATCAAACACATTTGGGTAACATACTCATGCATACTGTGATCAAAATTTATATAGTTATTCACGGTGGTCAGTGATACTTAGAATACGCACAACAAAACAAAATTATTATTTCTCCCAAACGCGCTGGTAATTCAAGAGCATCATTACTAATGGGATTTGGTATCTGGAAGATACTCACTGTGGTATTGGTGATAGTATTTGCTGCGCTTTTGTTTTGTCAAATTACGGCTGGATAAAATGCTTTGATGAGCTGATCAATCTGTAGATCTCCCATTTTGCTAATATATTCCCATCAACCAGACAGATAAGGCGATTAGTCGTCAGCACACCAAGTGGAACCATGATAGGTCTGTTGCTATAAACCCAACCAAAAATATCCGGGTGTCCTTCCCCTCTTTTTTGCTGCCATTGGTTTCTTTTTTAACCTCTATTGGTTTTTCCCTGTTCCTTTTTCTGTCGGACTTACGTGCACGCATTATTTAAGAATAATTGGACATCGATCCATCGATCCGGAGTAGCAATATCTCCGACTAGGTCGATTGCCGATGAGTGAAGCCGGGAAATCTGCGGGTGCTGTGGCGTACAGTTAACAAAACCTGACATTGTTCTCAGCTCTTAAAAAATATTCACAAACTGGTTTGTTGCCTGGAACATATTTTCCAACTGACGCTTTGCATTTTCAATTTGGCTAAAGTTGCGCGATAGGATTCTCTAGTGAGGCGTGTACCGTTTTTAACTGGTTACTGAGTTTTCCCCCATTGATTTTCGTTTATTTGTTCCTCAGTTGAATAGATAAACTTTGATTCATTAATCTCTTACGTCATTTGTAATCATCATTTGAAAAAAATAAGTCCTGGTGTGGTATTTTCACAGCTCGCTTTTGATGTAACCTTGTTTGTGTTGGAGAACATGATGAAACATTTAACTTCAACCAGATCAAAAACTATTGAATCACTAAATATTTGTAATGAAAGTGTTTACAATTGTTGCACGCCATCCCATTACGCAACTACGTAAAGTTTCACTAAAGTTTTTGATGTACACGTGTGCACTGCGCTATTACACTATGTGTTATGAACTTTGGCAGGCATAACATGTTAAATGATGCCACTGGAGAAGAAGAAGAAATAAGTTTACTTTTCCATCTCATATCAACCGAAAAACATTTGTTGACATTGTATGCGTGTACTGTTGATACAAACGCAGAAACGCAAAAACAACATAAACATAATAAACAAAAAGGAAAAAAAAAAAAGAAGGGAAAATAGGTTCCATTAATTTACTTTACGACAGATGAATGAACATCAGTATAGTTATTGTGTACAAAATGCTGCTTGCAACCCCAACTCAACATTGGCATTTGATGATGGTTTCTCTTTGTAGTTGTCAAGAGCATAGTTTATCTTTACGGTTCGCCCATCCCTCTTGCTCGCTTGCGCCTTTAAGCGACATCATTTTCATCATGAAACTTGTTGCAATGGGTGCCCCAGTGTACATTTATACAATTTTTATATGCAGTTCTGTAGAGCTGTGTAGAGCAAGTCGCCCCCATCGAATGGCAAGAGCAACGTTCGATGTTCATCGCTTTTTACTGCTTCTCTTCGTACGTATGATTTTATGGTTGTGGTTTTCTTTGTTATAAATAATTTCGCATCGTTTCTGTGTTTGTGTGTATTTGTTTGCTTTAGTTTGCGGGTATTTTGGGTGACAGCATATTTTAAGGACACCGGGAGTGTCAAAGTTTATTTTTCTCACTCCTTAAAAAAGTATTACTTGGCAACGGTTATGCGGTCGTTTATGTTACAAATTTGCGTTGAATTAAAAAAAAAATAAATATAGAGAGAACAAGAAAAACAAAAAAAAAAAAATGATATTAGAATGGAAATTATAAATAATTTAAAAAATTAATTCTCCTTTTGTGTGTTGTGTGCTATAAAACATTTTTTTAACTTATTTTTTCTTATCATTTTACTTACAGGTAGCGACCATGATGTCCTGCCCCCTTCCTATGCCATTACCCATAATACCATCTTTACACGAATTTTCGCCTGTACATATTGGTGTTAAGGTATGTATTCTATACATTGAATGTAAAATGTTTCAAATTATGCCTTTATATAATTCTCCCATAAAACCTAATCGTCTAAGAATGTGTCTACGCATGAATGAATTGATGCTTTTGTCAATAAAATATTTTATGTTACATTCGCGAACTATATATAAATCTGCTGATCATTAATAAAGGAAACGGCATTTGTAAATTTGCGACACTTATCTGCATCGAGTTTTTCGAAGCAGCCGTTTATTAAATACGTGCAAGAAAATGTCCGATTAAAAAGAAAAACGAACCAGAAATTGTGCGAACATTAATTTAAATGAATTAATGGATGTGCAAATATTTGCGATATTATCCGAAAGGCTGCACAAAAAATGTCCGATGAGAGACAGGAGTGTAGTGATCAATCGTTGACGTTTGCTCGCCTCCTTCCAGTTTCCTTTCAATTTTAGTGGTATTAACATCCCAAGTTTGTGCAAACAGATCGCGGACCGCACAGTGAATTTGTTTTTTTTTTTTTAACAAAAATTTGAATTGATTCGCCTGTCGTCTGTCCGTCTGTATAATGTCTCTCGAACGTATTCTCCTGTTCGCAAAAATTTAACATTTGGCAAGAATAACAGTTCATGTTGCGAATGGGCCAAATCGGTCAAACAAGCGCTGTACAGCGTAAATTATGGATTGCTGGCAACGCTCGTCCAACATTTTACAGTGTCAATATTTAATTCTTGTCGTACAGTTTCGTTAAGATGGTGGAGTATCGGTCACAGCCGGCAAATTATTCTATGAGTCTTCATTTTCTTTAGCGTAATTGGGCAATGTACAGCAGGTGGTTACAGCTGAACAGTTTATAAGTTCGGTAAACTGGTTTATTGGTTTTACATTTTTGGGAAACTTGGCTATTGATATTACTGCTATTAACCGGGTTATTGGTGGTATTACTGGGATAAACATAGATTATAATTACTTAGCATTGCGTTACATAGATATACAATATATGCGTTAATAAAAATGATGCATAATAAATGCTGCATTTTACACAATAAAACCTTGATGACACCGAAAACCTTTAACAACTAAGCTGCAACACCAAAAAACCTTCACACCAAATCTTCATACCAAAAAACATTAACTAAACTAATGTGATTTATTCAAAAGAATCTTCCCGTCAAACCTTTGACAGAATACAGTCATCAAGCGAAACAACGTTCACATCAAAAATATCATACCCCCAAAAAGATCATATCCCCAAAAAGATCATACCCCCAAAAAGACAAATCCTTCACATAATGAAACCTTTACACAAGAAACCTTAAAACAAAAAAACATGAGACCTTCGCACGAAATCTACACATCAAACCTTCAGACCGATAGTGTATTCCTTTCAAAGTTTGCAAGTAGATTTTGCTCGATCGTCTCTTCCTGGCCATTTGCGAATGAAGTTTTGTATTGAATAACATATTGAAACATAAATGTGTTTTTCACGTTATTTTCACGTATTTTATTCCAATCCTTTTGTACCACTGAAATGTGGTTTATGGTTTACATAACTCTTAGGAGATCTATTTACAAATTATTTATAATAATTCTTTTGATCCTGTCCGTTTGAATATTACTTTGCAACTCATTTGACTCAACTGACTTTGATTTCAAAATATTCTGCTTATATGTTCTCTGAGTGCCTAACTTGATCGCGACATTTTGTGTTAATGTTCTGCTAACTATTGTTAATTATTTCGCCAGCCGTTGTGATGCAGGTAAATCGTCATAAATGCGTGCTCGATTTTCCTTTTCTTTCGAAAAAAACTCTCACACTTTCCCATTAAAAAACTTTCACGCCATATCATCACACCATATCTTTAAATATATTGTTACGAATTTCCCTGCTCCTCGATACGGTTCGTATCACTAGACCGTGAATATTGAAAAGAAAATGCGCTTCAAAGTTTTATTATGTTCCTAAATGTAGGATTATTTACAATTTATTCTTTAATGTGTTTTTAACGATACTTTCTGCTGCTCAACACGACTATTATTCTTCTTTACATGAATGTTCTCTTACGACTCAAATGTTCTCGTACGACTCGATGTTCTCTTCCGACTCAAATGTTCTCGTACGACTCGATGTTCTCTTCTGACTAAAATGTTCTCGTACGACTCGATGTTCTCTTCCGACTCAAATGTTCTCGTACGACTCGATGTTCTCTTCTGACTAAAATGTTCTCGTACGACTCGATGTTCTCTTCCGACTAAACTGCCTTCCGCAAATAGTCCACTTATATACATTTTTACCAGCATGTTACGATCACCTAAACCTGTCTCTTATACACATCTAGATGTGTATAAGAGACAGCTCTCACACCATAAACCGTCACACCAGAGTCTCCTTACACCGTATCTTCACACCAAACATTCGTACCAGAAAAGGTTCACACCACCAAACCATTCATATCAGTCATTACCACCAAAAACCTTCAAACCAGTCGATAGAATCAAAACCCTTGACACGAAATTTGTAGTGAAGCAAAATTGTATTTTTAAAGTTTACCTTGCTCGACGGTTTCCCGTTGACCATTTCTTCACGACCTCTTATTTATGAACATATTTTTGTATTAAATAGCGCTACAGTAAACTAGGTTGTTAATATTAATACAATTAACTAAATTAAGGTAATAGTTAATTATTACTTTGAAATAAATATACATAACATTGAATAGACGTGTATTAACAAAACCTTCACACCGAAAAGCACTCAAACTTTAAAACAAACCGTCGCACTAAGAGCCTACACACTAAAGTTTTACCCCAACAATCTTCATAAAACAAAACCTTCGCACCATAAAATCTTCACGTTGTATCGTCCAAATATTCACCAAATATTCAAACCGTACCCTCACACCATAAGCTTTCCCAAAGAGGAATCTTCACACCACAACTTCACACAGAAAAACCTTCACGCCAAACATTCACAACTAAAAAGCTTCACACCAAAAAGCCGACGGACCAAAAAAACCTTAAAACTGAAAGAAGTTAGAAGACGACCTTAAGGCGCAGTCTTTCATGATCAATAAATCTTTATTTGCCGTTTTCGAATTCCCAGTCAATTTTACAACATGAAATGGTTCGTTTTGATTTCTACCGTTTTCCGTACAAGTTTGGTATGGACTATCAACGTAGCACCAATTTAAATCACTTTCCTCTCTCACAATTCTTGCAGCTTCTGAGAATTTCAACTATAGACGCACGACACCTTACAGCTACATCAGTCTTTTCTGGATCGCAAGGCTTAGAACGTGTTTACATGTGTCAAGTGTTTGTTCTCTATGGTATTCTTTGGCACTTCAAATGAATGCATTTGCCAGTAGGCAAAAATATATTAAGAACTCAGTTCTTGGAATTGTTTATAAAATTCATTCTTCTTTTCCTCGCGAAAGTAAAGTATCGTAATAAGACATCGTTGTCGTTACTTCCTTAACACACTCCTTGTCATGTGCCGTCATTACACATTAAAACTCGATGGTAAGCTATCATCAGTTTTTTAAGTTAAGATTAATGAACCAATGAATTTAAAAATTAATTGTTGCCAACACTATTTCATGTAACGTAATGTAATGTTGTCATTGCAATACTATTTGAGCCCTGCACTGTTAACAGTACAGGCGACGTACAAATGCAATCTGCTTATTAGCACTCTCTATAACCAAATATCGCAACATATTCCATGTTGGCTATGGGTGTGCCAACTGGCCGATTGAGAACATTTCTCCGCTGATGCATTACCAAGCCGCTTTGAAACATACCTTCATGCTTCGTTCATAACCACTTTCTTTCTAGTTTCTTTAGTTATTCTATTCCGGTAATTGCGTAGGTCCTGAACTTAATACACTAATGACGATATTTGGGATTTTATTGACTAACTCCTAACTCTTACCAGACTTGTAATTCGTGAACCCTTAATATTGTGGCTTTAGATTAATCAAATGGAGCGTTCTTTAAAGTCACTGGGGTTTCCCCTTTTGGTGTTTAATGGCAAATATTTATTTTTACTCTATTGTCGTCTACTTTCCCTCATTACAGTTTCTGTCAGTCGTGTCAAAAAATCTAAATTTAATGATAAATATATGCAAAATTATTTTAAGAGCAGAGCAGAGTATTTTTTCATCTCTTCATTTTCATTAACGCTCATAATATAACTTAAGCCCAAAAGTATACTATCATATTAAAGTTTTTGTACCCAATGCAAACACAAGCGTGCCATCGTTAAATATTAATGCTGTTAAAATACAGTTTAAATTTTAGCTTCCCTTTATGTATGTATTCCAATTAAGTCAAAATCTTTTAACAACACATTTAACGAAGAGCCTCTTAAACGTTGCGAAAAGTATCTATATTTCTCTTTCTTACGTACGCATATATTATACGCATGCATATATACTTGTTCAGTCCATATTAGCCTGTTTTTTCATAGATTTCATTTAAGACACTTTTTTAGCGATTATTTATTACTTCTTTTTTTTTTTTTTCGTTTTGACTAAAACTACCGCGTAGTTTTGCATTTGTCAAAAGCGGGCAGATAGATGATTGTTATTTCTTCCCACACTACCAGCGTAAAATGCATATAAAGTTTTATAAAGTCAAGACCGCCAGGGTGGTCTTACTTTGTTTTTATACGAAACCCACTCTTTACTCATTACAGCTGAAATGTCCTTTTACTGTGGTTTTTCCTATTCAAATATTATAAAAGACACCCACATGGCAAGAACATAACGACGTTATTATATTTATAAAAGACATGAAACGTGAATGATGAGCTAATTGTTTTGCGGTTTAACACACCTTTAAAATATCATTAAAGAGTAATCGATAAGTGTGAGAAAACAGAAGTAAAAGCTTTTCTCCTAAGAACAGACATTAATGGTGACTTTGTGATTGCATATAATGGAAAAAATAGGTTATGGTCTACTTTTTTAAGAAATGCAAGAAAATGTAACACATTTCCATGCATTAAAAGTTGCGGTACATTTGTCATTGACCTAAAAATTCGACCGAAACATAATTTTGATCGCTTTAGCCTCAAAAAGACTTTCTTCGATGGAATAGAAGACAGGATAATAATATTCGGGGAAGTTATTAGATTATTATAATGGATTTAAAAAAAGTAATCATTTAGAAAAAAAAAACGAGATTGTTTTTAATTTTGAAATTGTTCTCAACCATCGTACTTTTCTAGTGCACTTATATGGCATTTGTTGTCTTCTTCTTTGCTCGTTAAGACAAATGTTAAGTTTTTGTAGAGTAGGCGGCTCTTTATATGCGCCATCGACAATTTAATATCTTCGTAATCGAAGGCTATAAAGCTCATCCATGGCGCAGACAATTAGACGTAATTAGGATGTTTCGCTAAGGTTCAAAAATGCTTTGGTTGAAGGGAATACGCGACCGAATGCGACATAATTACATGCCCAATTACCTCTCAGTACTTGTCTGCACTTCTGAACCCATTTTGTGTTGTATAAAGTGTCCTAGAGTGTCCCCTCTGACATGCGGTTTCTGCAAGAAAGCAGCCTATGGAAATCTATGCTTCACGAATAATCTCCCACTCAACACTCAATTCAGAGATTTCAGAGAGAGAGAGGAAGGGGGTAAATGAATAAGAAAATCGTTGCAAAAAATCTGGTAAACATATCGATTGGATTTAGAATTTTACGAAAGACTTTAAATTTTGTAGCATTGCTTTGTCTGATATTTCGAATTTTCGCGAAATCTTGGCAAAAGTCCTGAATTTACTTTTACTTCCTCTATAGAAACAATTTCCATGTTATTATTAAAATCTTTCTTTAAATATATTGATCAGTTTCTTTTTCAAATACATTTCTACCGGAAAAGGAAAAGTGTCGCTTTCTGTCGTCAACTAAAAGAAGAAAAACAGTAAAAAAAAGGGGGACGAATGAATTTAATTAAATCGTAACGCATTATACTTATTCGCGCAGATTTGTTTTTTTTTTTTTTTTGTATCCCATCCATAATGATTATTGAAAGAGAACAAAATGGACCATCAAAACGACAGCATCAGTCGCACAGATTGTCTGCTTGGTCAAGCAAATATTTGGGAAGAATAGAGAAGAAGAATATAATTTTTTCATTCATTTATTCTTTTAAATACCTTATGGCGGCATGTGAGATCCCAACACACCGGCTGATATTTTTATTCAAGGCTAATAATGTGCTAAAAGAAAGTTTTTCCGTTTAAATAATTTTCTCTTTTTACCTTAAACGCATGTCTGTCTCGGATACTACTTGTCATGGTACGTTCAGCCGCTCATTTCTTATAGCAATGCGTGATAGGCAATGTGTAATACCCGTTAAATGTTTGTGTATTCACCACCGACAAATACTGGTATTGTACGTTCGACTTGCGATATGTGCAGTATATGCGTGAAACACATGCGGATGTAGATTTAATAATTAGACCGCGTTGTCCCTTATATGTTTAAGATGGTGATGACACGATGGTGGTCAGAAAAAAGTGGGGAGCGATGAGATTGGCCGGCCGGCTTAGGGGGCGTGTGCCCGATCCGTAAGTGGTCTTATCGCGTTATTGATCACTTCAGCCACGACCGAATATTAATTATATCTAAAGCGTGCTATACCGTATTGAGGGGGAGCTCTGCAGTGCCGCTATATGGTGGCCGTGTTTCTTGACTACTTAGCAAGTAATGTCTATATATTTTTGAAATTTTGGTGCTAAACACCTACAATGGGGCCCGTTTGTAGAAGAACTCATTGTAGATGGTCTCTTTTTGAAAGATCTGTTCCAATTGTGTCAATTGTTCTTAATTTTTCAGGTTTGTCATGTACTTGCTATACAATTTTCAAATTTCCATCAAAAAGTCGTAATTGGGTCACCAACTAATTTATTTCGGTTGCACAAGTATACGGTCGCGTTCTCGTCCTTACTTGGTTTTTTCACAGGTATAGCAGGAAATAAAATATTGAAGAAAAAAGGAAGAAAGAAAAATCGCCGCATACTTGCTCATAGTTCGAAATTATCAAGTTCTTAAGAGACAGGTGACCAGCTTTTGAAAGTCCAACAAGTTTCTATGCGTGATCCCTAAGCCATTTTGAACTCAAGGGGATCACCCTCCATATATGCAACTACTGTGATCATTAGAAACGATTACTACAGGTATGAAAGGAAGTGCAAGAGGGAGCTTATAGAATGGAATCGGAAGCGTTTTCAAGTGAACGGATTAGTTAACCTTCGACTAAGACACGCCGGGAAACACAAACAAATGCACTAACGCAAATATTTCACAGGAATATTTATCAACTTTTCACAAGATTTTCCGATTTTACTTTTTTAAAATAACATGAACTACGAATTCGGCTAAACATGAACTGTTGCTTAGCTCTATCTATAGCTTCTTTATGATGTTTTCCCTCATGTTTACATTTCATTTTTAGTTATTCACAAAAAAAAAAGGAAAACTCAATTCTTTTCATTTGCTTCCACTTCTCTCTATATTTCCTGATAGTAATGACATTTTTTTTTTTGTTGATTTGAGCGTCATATGTTCGTTGCGAACATTCTTCTTTTTTTTTTTAATATCACGGGGAGGAGGTCATTCAGCACACAGTTATCTGTGATTCTATGCGTATTTTTGATTTCCCGTAAGATTTTTTCTTCTTTTTTTTTTTGCTTTGCTTTGCTTTGCTTTCATATCTCTAAATGTTATCTTTTATTTATACGTTCATCATGCAAAAGAAAAGAAATCGAAATGACTTTTATCATCCGTTTATAAAATGTATGAAAATAATAAAGATTGAATGGTGGCGTGGTTGTCTGTGTGTGTGCTTGAGAGCAAGAGTTTAGTGGGCAATGGTGGTGGTAGTGTACCTTTGATTTATTCCCTTTGGTTGTTTTCTATTAAAATCTATCTCTGATTAGCTGTAAATCCTTCCGGTATACATATCGTTTTGTGAATGTTGGTCAGCAAATAAAATCATTTACAAATCTCCATGGATTAGAAAAAGATATCCGTAATAAAATCCAAAGATCTTTCTTTCACTTTGATATGAAGAAAAGTGTAAAGCTCTGCTGTCTGTCGCTTGTCTCTCAAACGCAATTCTCGTTATAAACGTTGTAGGTGGTAACAAATTGAAATCATTCTTTAGAAGTTGTTCTTGCCATCTGACTGAAATTAATAAAAAAGATTGAACTCGACTTGACTCGACCTTTTTGTTGTACACTTTTTTTAATATTTTCTTCGAAAGCTATATAAACCTTATTTATATTTGTCTGTTCTCTTAATCCTTGAGATAAGTTTTCTTTTCATTGAATTGTTGTTGAATGGTGTTAAATTTACATGTGTGTAAGAAGGGAATATGTAGAACAATTAACCAGGCACCTGCTATATGATAGTTTGATGAAACAACTAAGAAAGAATTCAATCAATTGAAAGCAAAAAAAGAAAGGAAATAAAAAAACCCTCGCAGAATTAGTAGGAATACAATTATTTGGTATCCGCAGATATTTTGATCACTTTTTCGCTTCAAAAAGTCACGTATCGTGGGAAATTGGTACAATATATATATTAAGCAAAACGGTGATATCATGTGGAAAGAACTTATATGCGTCTGGCAGTGACGCATCCACCGATCCATTTTCGCACTTGTTCACTTTTGCGGACTCACGTGCCAGCCAAGCCATGCTGCATCAATCTGAACAAGTGGTAAACAGAATGCGTCATATCTAATGAGTACGCTGGGTGAGGCAGAACTTCCCGTTTGAGTTCCAACAGTGTATCCTGAACAAGTCCTGCAACTAGCGGCCAAAACATGGCGTTCACAGTCAATTCGTGTCACCATTTTTAAACCGTGCAAATCAAAACCGATAATTAAGATATAATGGAGCAACATCGACATCAGCCTCTGAACATGTTCGGTTTGCGTCTGCGGCAAATTTCTTCAAATGAACAACAAAAGTAATGGACTTGGAAGAAGACAAATTTTGAGCGCTTCGTGATTAACGCCGGCGTACACTGGTTAAATCAATGGTATTAAATGGAACACGGTTATTTTATGTAGAGGAATGTCAGAACCATCGAATTTAACCGTCATGTACGCTGGTATTTCGCATTTCTTTATCATTCTTACCTGTAGAAATCGCTGATCAAAATTTGCACAAACACCTAATAGATCAACATATAAACAGAAAAAAATGTACATTTTCGAAAACAGGCGAATATCGACATCAAATTCCGTTTATTGCACAAATTTGTCTATAATACAAGCCCCACACACGCACACACACACACACATTATTACATTTTTTTTTTAATAACTAAAATGATTAGCTTTAGAAGTGAAACAGTTGAGATGAAGATGTAGTCTTTTAGTTTTCGCCCAAAGACGGCCAGGGCTCATGAAGGCATAAGCGCGTGGACGTGATGTGTTGTCACCTTTTTAAACATCGGATAGCTTGTTTTTTTTTTTTTTTTTGTAAATCAATTCATTTAGAGAGTCTCGTTTTGTAGCTTCAGCTAAAATTTCAAGGCACTAAGCTGAAAACTGAGATACGCTAAACGCGACAATATAACCGAACGTAACCGAACCATTCCAATAATTTACAATTCATTCTTGGCTCAAAAGACGTCAGTGTGCATTAAAATATTTCAAAAATGGAGAAGTTGTGCATTGAACATATATTAGGCGGATAGACGGACAGACAAGCTAAGGTAAAAGAAGGCGTGTCTATTTCAGCAGTTCTCACTTTTGGAATTTGTTGCAAATTTGCTGAAAGTTTCTTCTTATATTAGATATTGATAGCCGCCCGCCATAGGTTAGTGAGAGTAGTGCTCTTCAATGGGAAAACGGCAAAATGCGAAAGAAACCACATTTTCAAGTGAGTCATTTTTATTCCCATCATTTATCAGTTAGTGACGATATAAAATACAAGTCACACTTGTAGCGCATGATACTCTTATAATGCAAGTAAAAGTAGGATAAAATTTTTTCTTGTTTTACTAAAAGCATAAATGGCGTATGTCAAATATAATTTTTCCTTTACCTACTCCGTACTAACGAACGTATGGTTTATGCAGATGTATGTTTATTTTATCTAAGATAACTACTACTACTACTATTACGGCTAACTACTACCTACTACCTACTACTACTACTACTACTACCTACTACTACTACTATTACTACTACTACTACTACTACTACTACTACCAGCAGTTCTCTTCATTAAGGTTATTTAATACGTATTTGCATTACTTTACATAAAACCTTAAATAGTAACTACTTTGTTATGCTTAACTACATATCTCCTGGATAATAGTTTGTGCATCGCATTATAATGTCGGAAACATGTTGCTATATGTGATGTTGCATATTTGGATACATTAGAGTGGTTCTGGTGGTGGATTTTTTTTTTAAGAGCAGCCTTTTTGTTTGATCGCCATTATAGTGATGGACCATACAAGTCTGCCTTTTATTTCTCTAACACACCATCGACAGGGAATTTACGTTTTTAAGCATTCGCAGTACATTTGCCACAATTTTCTACCTAATAATTTAATATTTTTATGACCTTATTTTCGTACGGAATGCTTACAGAATAGTGATGGTAATGTATAAAATAATAATAAACAACACACATATATGGATGCTTAGATAAATATCTTGGAAAATATTTTGTGTAAATTAAATAAGAAATTTTATTTACAAATATATGTGTGTTTGCATTCAGGATATTTTTCTACAATCAAGTTTTGTACAAACACATAAGTTTATGAATTTTATTAAACTATGTTCTTTTATTTTTATGTACGTACAAGTATCTAACTCTAGAAATTGTTTTGCATACATAAAGCAATCGCTGGAAAATGCAAAAGTAAAAAAAATATTTTGCAGTTTTTTTTTTTTTTTTTACTTTTGTCCTTTCCTTTTACTGAAAGCCTCTGTTCTCCATCTCTGGTCGTTTTCCTATGTTGCCTTAAATCAATTAAACAGACATCGAAATGTGGCTTAGTACGAAGTGATTTTACTATCCCTATATTATAATTCATTAGAAAATATAGATCAAAGATCCACTTAAATGACATGTGTTATATAATATCGTATAGCATTTTTACTAAATATTTATATGAGTTGATAGAGTAATTGACGCAATTCACAAACCTGGGCAGGGAAGGAACCAAGGAAGAAAAATTTTTGCCCCGATAATTGATAATTGCGGTGAACTGAATATTTGTGAGTGTTTTTGCTAGCTTTGGGATAGTAAGCATAGTTGTTTAAGAAAAGAACAGACATGAAGACAGGACAAGTTTTGGCTAAATTTGACATTGCAGGCAAAATAACTGAGGCATTAGTAGTCGGAACACACGCAGGCATCCGGACCGTCCTGATGATATCGATAATCTTTGCCTTTTTGTACCCCACGCCATTTGATGTACAATGGTGTGCTAAGTTTGTGCGTATGTACGCAGTACCCAGAACAATTTGAAATCGACCTACTTTTCATTATATCCATCACTTCAGAGTCACTTTCGAAATCAATCCGGTGTTTCTTGTTTTCTTATGTTAAACTTAAATTTCGCAATTTTTGCGATGTTTTGTCGAAGATCGGGATAGAAAAAATTGCGTTGTTTTGGCTCAAGCAGGAATACTATTGAAAATAGTTCGGGTCGGAAAATTCACTTTCTGTATTAAGCGAAGCGATGTGTCACTTTGTGTTTTTACTTGTCCAAGATAAAGATCGGCATTATGAATGCCCACAAAAATTTTGGCGAATTCAAATCTCAGGTGCGATAGACGTGACTTCGGTCGTAGCTGTGATGAGTGCTGAATGCGGTAAAGGGATATCATTTGCCGATTGACTCTACGTCTATTTGCGATGTGTGTAAAGTTTGGTCGCTCTTACCGCATCGGGAATCGAACCTGAGTCTCCCGCTTGAGCATCGGACGTCCTAACCACTAAACTATATGCAAGATAGTCCAAAGACAAGGGCTAAGTGCGTACAGTGCTATACACCCAAAGCTGTATAGCTTGGTGTAATTTCTGGTTTGAACGATAAGCCATGAAGTTAAAGGGTGTCCACGAGGGTCAGGTTGCCCAAAGTAGAATTGCTCCGGTAGGAAGATGCACACTACTCATCGGAATGCCGGACGAATGCCTTCTTGCCTCACTGCTGGGTACTTCCCTTCGGGGAATAGTTTGGCTATGGTTGCTCCAAAGTTTCGTGGGGAGCTATTTAAGAGGTGCTTAGATAGAATTTGGCCCACATCCATTTTCTATTGCGGTACGTCAGGGTAGCGAGGCCCCCTTCAATGGGGATTGTCTCTCTCCCTGAGGGATCGTCAATCAACTTACCTGTCGGTTGCCAATGATGACCCATCTGATTAAGGCTTCGCCCCAGGTGCGGACGTTAAACCACTACAGAAATCTGGTTCTGCGTCTATCGCTTCTCCAACTTCTTTCTGGCTGAAAGGGTAATTATGTTGATCCCTATAGCCAAGTAATTTAGTAGCTCGACTCCCAAGGTAGTCTTTAAGACGGTTGGCTATACTTCAATTATGGTTAGTAACTGTAGTGAATTTTCGGTGAAGGAAGAACATTTATTGACCGGGTGGCGATCGCTCTCCATCTCTCTGACCCCACCTTTTTTTGACCAACAAGGAAAAGCCTTCCGGGTGATATGAAAATAAAAAAAAAGTTTGACCGGGTATTCGCTATTTTTGCTGGATTCTCTTAGTAAGTAAACTTATTAAAGTCATCGATGTTACGCAGTTTTGATTGAACTCGATTTACTAAATGCTTTAATTCTCACACAACATATACCTGAACGCTTTCTCTTCTATTCTTTAAATTGCGTTTAAATAAAATTTATGTTTATTTTTTATATTTTTTAATTTAAAACTTTTGCGGGTTAATAAAATTTACGTTCATTTTTTAATTTTAAAACTTTCGAGTGCTGGTGGCATTAAGATATTGCACTTAAAAAATCGATAAGAAGCATTTTTTGTCTTTTCCTTTCAAGCCAACGTTTTCTTACTTTCTCCTCCTGCACTTTTTGCATGAAATTTTGTATTCAATATTTATTATTAAGTATTTTTGCATATTATGATGGACATAAGAAGTTTTGGTGGTGAAAATTCTTCGGAGTAAAATCCACGCATTTATAAAAGCATTTTCCGCTTTTAGCGAAAATTGTATCTAGCAATAAATAATACAAGCCATATATATATTTTGGCAGCAGAGAAGACAAGACTAATAAGGATTCGAGGATGGGGGAATAGGATATTTTGTTGTTTGGTTCAGTTTGGGTGCAGAGATTTGGTCAACGTAGTTTTCTTAAAACTTACTTCTTAAAAGCTCCTCAAACTAGATCCCGTAAATGTTGCTTTCACTGGAGATAATTTTGTGTGACTTTTTTCTTCTAGTCTAGTTATAGGTAACAGATCTGTCCATTTACTTTGTTGGTCGAACGTCGAGACAACTTCCATGAATTAAAAGATGTGACGACCGAAAATATATGACAAGGATAAAGGATATTTGATTTCCCGTTAGTCGGGAATTTATTAATGGAAACGAGTGCTGGAAACAATCGATTCCAAGCAAATTCTTTTTGTTTTTCTTTTTTTTGTTGTGAATATTTCACGTAATTTTGTATACTGGTTATGTTGTGCTTTGTGTTGTTATGTGCCGAGCAATGTGTAGAGTTCACTGAAGGGAAGAAAATCAAGTGAAATTAAAGGATACCGTCAAGTTGTTCTCTTGTATATCGACTTAATTGAAGAAGTGATCAACGCAGCCACGCAAAACAGTAATATCGCCGAACCAAAGGTACTTTGTCGCTTTGCTATTTAATTACCAAGTAGTAAATTCCGTTAGTCATCGCAATTCCCCGTAAAATGAAACTCTCCTGCTTTATTTTTTTAATATTTTATGATTGGGAGATGTTTCTCTCTATTAGCGCAATCCGTTTATGGTGACCTAATGCCGATAGTCTTCCTGGCTGGTCCAGCGCAATTATTGAAATCTTTTCAAATTCGTTTAACGCATCAACTCATGAGATCCAGTACTTTGCCACGCAATCAACTATCACCAATTGCTGTCGTCACTAACGTCAGTTTTTATGCGATGCGAATCTGTATGGATCAAGGAACATTTGAAGCTCCAACAAAGTGAATTTTTTCGACGAGTGGTAGGGAGTCCTTAAATATTTGAATTTTTAATAGTCCGTGTGCCTGATTATAGAAACCCATCGAAGCAGTTTCGGTCAACATTTCTCAAAAGAAAATTTTTAATTATACTTGATGCCGGCTTTTTTCTTATGGTGTTGTTCTCGCGAAATATTTTAGATTACATTGTACTTCTATGTTGCTTGTTTGGAGAATTCCATTATATTTAACTACATGCATATAGAGCACGAGCATAAAACATATTCTTGAACTTGTGTTGCCATTGTCTGTTGCACATGCACATACGAGTTGGTTGACTGCAACATTGGAATCCGGTATTACATCTTTTTTACTTCAAGTTTGTTGTTGTTTATTATGGTTTGCAAAACTTGTTTATTGTTAAAGTCGATTTTGTAGTTTTGTTAGCCATGACCATGAGCCATGAAAAATCTCAAATATAATATAATTCAGCTAACCAACCAAACCAGGCAGAGCAGGCAAGCAAGCAGGCAAACAACATAAAAAAAACGGAAAAGAAGTTGTTTTTTAAGTTGTGTGCAGTTGTCTATGTACGTCTTACTTTGGTATAAACATTCGTAATGATGCATGAGAGATAATTGCATATATTCGCAGACATGAGGATTTGCTCTTTGTTGTTGTTGTTGTTATTGTTATTATTGTCGTCGCTGCTGTTGTTGTCGATTCATTCACTTGGTAACAAGATCTAACATTAGCCTGAGAATAAATAGAAGCAAAGAAGAAAAAAAGCACACAGTGACGTAGATTTAAAAAAGCAACAAGTTGCTCTAAAACAACATTACCAAGATTCTAAATCTTAGCATAATTAATTTAATTACATGTTTTTTTTTTTTTTTTTTATATGTATTTCTTAACAGAGGAAAAATATTTCTTTGTAATTAATGCAAAAAAAAAAAAAAAAAAAAAATCGTTGGTTTTAACTAACACGCCTCTGATAAGAATATGCAATTGCAGTCTTGCAGTCGGGTCTAGTGGCTAAATAAAAACACAGACAAGATGTTCTGTTTTGGGGTCATTGCACTTAGTGCAGGCAACTCAAGCTAAGCTCGAAGACATGCATTCTTTTCAATTTTAAATCTTAGATTTATGCAGAATGCGATTCTTTGAGGTGTTCGTCGTCGTCGTTACACAGCATTTATTTTGTTCTTCTTAACTCTCTCTCATTGAATTGAACTAACTAACTTTTTAGTTAGCAAGAATGAAAAAAGGTGATGTGATTAATACAAAAAAAAAAAAGAAAAAGAAGCCGGTTTGAGTTAGTAGTGTTTGGCTTTTATTACACACTAGTGGTGAAGATTTTGAAATTGCTATACCGAATTCGAAATTCAAACTCAGTAACAGACAAAGCGTAGAAAGCCGGAAGAATTCTGCAAACTCTCTGAAAATGTACTCTCGAACCCTCCACGAAACTTACATCCTGAATAATGCTGATGCTTTTTATGTATACTCCCAATGAAGGCTTTCCATATCAATCGTTTCACTAATATTTTTTCTGATACACATCCTATTTAAGCTGCCGTAAATGTGACATGAATGGTACCTTGAATATCATCTCTGATGTTCTTACTACTTTTTTTTTGGGGGAGATTCCCTTTACACATCTGGAAATTTTTATAGCCGAATGCTAGAAGCAATAGCAAAGTGACTTTGCTCTTTTTATAAACCCAATGTCTGATCTGCTCGCCACTAAATCATTGTCGCTTACGCCCTTTTATTTAATTTTTATTGTCCCGTTTGCCTTCAATTGAAAATATTTTATAATATATCTTGCATTAAACCGCTAAGTCCACCTTTTTGCAAAGCCATGCTAAAGTCTCTTCTTTGGACTACATCATCTTTACTCTCCTGGCCGTTTTTAATGCCTTTTCAAGACTTATGGCCCACAGGAGGTCCGGTCCGTTTGCGTCCATCCATGAAAAAAAAGAAACTCAAGCTATAAAAGTATTACTTACTCTTCGCCCACATCGACTCTCGCAAACTACGCTATTTTTCATTCCTGCCGCACCGTCAATGGAAAGAATCATCAAGAATCATCCCGTATGCCAAATCGATTAAATCCCTAAACAAATTTCTGTAGCAATGGCAACACTTTTCTACCCAGTGAATAATTATTATTAATTATTTATTATTTCAGACGCGAATTCATACTTCAATGCAAATCGTAATAAAAATTCAGTTAAAACACATTTTAACAAAGCAATTAAAAGGGAAATACGTATGAAAATTGTTTTTTATCGCCAGAAAACAACAAACACGTGGTATAAAACAATGATTAAAAAACAATCAGTTTTTTGCTGGTTTTGAAGAGTTAGTTAGACGATGTAATGAACCCTCCTGCCGAAGGAGGTATGTTAGCAATATTTATAAAGGCACCTGAAAGCGCCTATGAATTACAGTCTCACGGGATGACTGAATATTAAAACAGTATTTCTCACAGAAAAATTAGCTTCATTTTCCCTTCTTCTATCTGGATCGGCATATGGGGGCAACTACAAATTAGCACACTCGTTAAAATTTGCCCCCCGAAAAATGTTGCGGACTTTCACAGAGGTCTTTTCACATCACTTATATATTCGACCTATTACTACCTACTTACTATTCCCATTACCTATTTATTGTGCCACTTATGCATACACAACAATTCGTCATCGCCAAACCATCGTCTGATGCGGCTCAACAGAGGTTTTATGCAAAAGGACGTTTATCTACGATAGCTTTCTGCCCAAGGCTTTCGTTCTATTTTGAAAAAAGGGAAAATATTTTTTATCCTTTTTTTTTTACATGTAGATGTAGGAAAATTATTCAATTTTTAGTCCATAAAAGGTGCATGTCGCTTATCAGCACCAACAGAGCTACCTAAAGCATGATTTTCTACTCATGACGTACCTAAGCCTATTTATTCAAGGAACTCTAATAAGCGGAAAGTGACGATAATTTCCGCTCAGTTCGGCTCGAATAGAATCGAAATGTCAAAGAAGATATCGGATTGAAACTATATATACACAGATTTGTAAGTTGCATAAAGAGCGAGTTGCTTAACAAGTTCCCTTTTGTGAAAAACATCATCCTTCGTGTTTTCATATTTTTTAAAGTTTTTGAAAATTTTCGTTGAACTACTCGACGATACTCTTTTTTTTTTTTTAACAGAAAAGCTCTTATTGCATGATGGTTACTGTTATGAAAAAAGCTTAAAAAATTGTATGTTAATCTTAAATTTTTGCCCCCTTGCAAAACAAAAAAAGCTTACCTGTCTCTCCCTTGTTCTCTTCTGTTATCCTTCGCATTCAATTTCTCGTTCTGTTATGTATTTCGTTTCGACATTCTCTTCTACGAGCATTCTCTTAAGATGCATTCTTCTATGTACGCACACATATATCTACGTTAAATGATATAATAAGCAAACATACAAATACTCTCCTCGCTGTAACACCAGTTGCTTATTTATTATTCAACAGTTGGAATTTTTTATTTTTTTCCAATTTGTTTCACGAAAGTTTTTTTTTTTCATTGTCCCATATAAGAAGATGTAGTTCATCGGATGCTCTTACTACTCCTCGTAAGCTCTCTTTGTGTATTTCTATACATATATATTTATATATATATATATATATATATGTGTGTGTTTGTATATATGTAACCTTTTTATAAATATTTCATCACAATTGAATCTCTTTCGTTAATTAACGTTGACATGAAAGCATCCGTTAATGGTGCTTAGCGATATTAATGTTGTCCTTTCATATATTCATTGATTAAAATGTAATTTATCAGTGATAATGTAGAATGCAATTCAAAGGAATAAATAACAATAGCAGCGCGCAGCCCCTGTATTCAATTTAAGAAGTTTAAGTTTAATTTCTCTAATTGTGGCAAATATTTAGGGAGGAGAACGTTTTGGCGATATTAGATTCTTCTCGCCTCGTTTCTTCTCTTCGAGAAACATTCCAAGTAGTAGAAGTCGTAGTACTTTGCAAACAGACGAGGTCTTGAAACGTAAGGTATAAATCACAAAGTGTTTGGACAACGATTGCCAAACGCATTCTAGGACGATTCTAAAGCATAGTTCGATAAAAGAAATACAATTTTTTGGAGAATTATTATCGATATGTTTATATATAGGCATTAGTCTCTATGTGTGCGTAACTAAAGCAACTAGCGTAACTAGCAAAAAACCATCATCTCGAGGCTGATGAAATTAATGAAAATCGTAATATTAGTTTCTCGTTTTTGGGGTTTTCTTGTTTCCCCGGTCGCTTGTTCCTTTTTGGCCACCAAAATTTGAAAATTGGACAAGTCTTGCTATACGTAAAAGGTTTGACGTAGTGGGGAGGTGTGGTATGCCGTTAATTAACTCTGCGAATTAGATTTCGTAATCCTTTTCTCTATCACCCTCATAAGAGTTCTTACGGGTACTTCTGATCCAGTTGTCGGGTACATCTTTTTTTTTTTTTTTCAGAAATATCATCCCAAAATTTATCTTTAGAAAGAAGTTTTCGGAGAATGTAAGCATTATGTTTTGGAAGGAAGTATATGTGGCAGGAGTTTACTTGCGAAAGAACTAGGAATTGAATTCATTGATCAGCAAAACGATTCTCTTTTAATTTCCTTCAGATTGCAAGCAGTTTTGCACCTAAGGATTTGGCAATGTCGTCAGCCATTTGTTTATTTCCTAAATTCGGTACAAAAGTATGGAAGAGAAAAGTCTCCAACGGACTTGAACAAAAGATAACAAGAAAAAACTGCCGACAGATCACAGCCTTGGTCAGATTAGTCAATCCTTTTAAAGCTATCAGCGTTCGTCAGAGATTAATTGCATTTTAAAAGCATTGTATGTTTTCAAGCTTTTTGTTTTTCAAAGCTACTTTTATTTATTTCATTTCATTTTTCGTATCTTTTCATGTATACATCGCGTATATTTTTGTGGTAATGATCCTCAACGTTGTGTTTATTCTGTGTTTTTTTGTCTTCTTTTCTTTTTATATTATCCGCGTTTTTAAAATAATTTATACAATTAAAAAAAAAAGTTGAAAATATTTTTCTTTTTGTTTTTTTACCTACGTTGCTGCGTACATCTTGTGTCATCTTTTAACGCATAACGCCCCAAGTAAACAAGTACAAGGGAGACGAGTAATAAGTAAAAATATATTGAACTTGAGTTTTTTTTTTTTTTATTCATCCTTTCTTAAAGAAACACACATTACAACACACAGCAAAACTTCTTCGCTGCGTGCGCCGAACTGATCACTGGTTTTGTCTTTTGTTTTAACCAACCTTGGCCTTGAGGTCTTTAAATGGTGGCAAGTTTTAAGTCATACATATATACCTACATACAAACATAACAACAATAATGACTTGATCGTTTCATTTTACAATTTGTCGTCTTATTTTATTCAATCCTCTTATTTTGCCATTAACTTTTATGTGATGCCGTTTTCGCAATATTTAGTGATTGCGCGAATCCTGTTTAATCCCAACAAGTAGTTTTCTTATGGCATATTCAACGGTGAAAGAAAACGTTTCCGACTAATCTCGTCCGATCAATGGGAGTTCAGCCATAAGAAAGTCTCTTGATCTTTAATCTGCCGGTGATGTCCGAGCGCAGATCGTTTATTTTTTAATGTCCTGTTAATGTTTTTCAAATCGAGAAAATTAACCGCTCAAGTTGATCACCCAAAGATGCCGATATGTGTTGTCGTCTTCTTTGTAAGTGTCAAAGGGCTCAGCATTTTGAACGTAAAATTCTAATTCAGTTTAGCGTTTCTTCATTCATTTTCTTTTAATCGTGAAAGGGGAGTAGTTTGCCACTGCTGCAACTATGACGATTGCGACAAACTTCTTGTGCACACATCTGCAGGAGTTATGTATGTAATATCTGCCGCCACTACTCAGCTTTGTGTTTTCACCTTAGCAATATCCAAGTGCTTCTGGGTGTTCAAGAGACGGTTTTCCTCTCGAGTGAGGTTATAGTTCCCATATCTTTCTGTACGTTACACGTAGTAGGATTTGACTTGAGGACAATCTGACAAAAGTTTTCTATACTCAAAATATCATTTTAGTTAAGAACAGAATCAGACAAAGGGGTTTGCGCACCATATAGGCACATATCCTGAAATATGTCCGTATATATCACAATCATGCACACTGCTCCCACATCATGTATAAGCAGTTGGTGCTGGTCAAAAAAGAAAAAAAAAAAAAAAAAAAAAAATTAACGGCATTTTTCGGAAGTCACTTATATCGGCATTCTTTACAACATTTTTTTAAATAAATATTTTCAATGGCAATGGTTAAGAATGCAATATTCCTGTTAACGGGTAAATTGAAAAAAAAGAAAAAAGAATTTTTAATAAATATTTGTTTTCATTATTTTTATAACAAAAATGACCACCAATAACCTGACTTATATATATATTCATTTCGTTATTTGCTTCTACATTTTTGTATTGGCGCAGAGGGAGGGAGATATGCCTACATTGTTGCATTCTTGCAATGGCAGCGCCGCATACTCGCTGCCATTGAAAAAAAAAAAAGAAAATTTTAAAATGAATTCTATCGTGAATGCTGTTACCTATGGATATGCAAGCAAGGTTCAGACAAAAATTAAAAAAAAAAATAATCGCAAAAGCAACAATTGTTTAAACCAAAATTCTATCGTTTAAGCCCAGGGGCAGAGGAAGCCACCGCAAGATATAACCATTCGGTATTCTGAAAATGCTGTTAGAGAGAAATTTTTTCTTTCTTTTATTTATTTATTTTTTTTAAGTACAAATTTTTGAAATCATTTTTTCTCTTGTTGTGTTGTGTTGTCCGTTTGTGGATTCCTTTAAAAATCTTTAATGTTTCGAAATTTTTTGCAGAAACGAATGTATTGAGATATCATGGTCTTTACTCGGTTGAATTGGTTGTTGAGCCAGTTTAACATCCTCGCGGCTTTTTATTATAAGATATTGGCGGACGTCTGTTGTGCAGTTTGTTAGGCCGGCTGGCTGGCTGTCTAGCTGTTTGGTTGTTTAGTTGGTTGGTTGACTGGTTTTTACGGTTTCGTCTGTGTAGGCCACAAAGAGCACAGGAAGAAAAGAAGACGTATGTTTGGATGGATGCTGTGGGCTAAAACTACAAAAACAATAGTGATGACTAGCAATATTCTTCTTTTTTTTTTTTTTGTTCTTGTTTTGGCAGAAAAACTAGTTTTTGTGGTAGAATTTGTATTTTTTCATTCGTTGCATCCAACCGAGCGAAGCTGAGTTTTTTTTTTTTGTATTGTTTCTTAATGCGGACCAAATACATTTAGTTTTTGCGCTTTATGAACTAAATAAGAATTGTTTCTCAACACTATTGCAAGTATAAAATAAATTTAAGGTTATGTTTAAAACGACAACATAACTCTCACTTGGCTTATGAATCACGAAAAGTTAAATGAATGCATAATTCGTAAATGTAGTAAGCTTTTTAAAAAGTGGTTGGGTTATGTAAGAAACAATTGCTTTATTTCTTTCTTTGTCTCTTCTAAGTTGGAAATTCTTCTATGATTTGCTTCTACTCTCATAACTTCGTTTCTCTATAGTTTTTCCATCCAGTGAGTTCATTAAACTGTGGATCGTAGGCTATAGCAAGTTCACGGTCAAGCTGGAGTTTCTTATTGCTGCTACCGCTTAGTGTAGTAGACATTTTCCAAGATCAACTAAAGATTACTTGTTGTTGTTTTAAAATGTTTATGTTGTGTGGTGATGTGTTGTTCTAGTGTTCTATTAAAGCATGTAGGCATGCAAGCATTTCTCGCTTTGCGTGTGCCTACGATGTGCAATAAACAGACGAACGGTTGGTTGCTTTTTGGGTGATTGTTGTTTTTTTTCTTTTTTTTTTTTTAATTGCAATTAATTGCATTTCGAAAGGAAAGAAGAGAAAAGCATTTGCAAAAACAAATCCTAAAGAATTTACCACAACTCACGCAAAAATGTAAAACAAATGCTGCATTCTCATGTACATGAAGTGTAACGTAAAACAAAATGCTAACTGATACCAAAGTTTTTCTCCTAAATCACAATAATGAGAAATTCGTTTGTGCATTTGTGGTGTACTAATTAGTTAACAATTACTCAAGTGAAGAACAATCTACCGTAACCACCTCCTCCTCGCTTTAAGTTATGCCATCCAACCATTTCTGCAACGAATTTTCTCCTCGAACCTCCGCGAGCGAAGCCCGTCTTCTGCTATTATTTCGTAGCATATTTCTTTAGGTCGGCGGATATTATGTTTTTTTATTCTCGAATACGTTTTCCAGATTTTTTCACGAAAAGATAAGAAAGCCATTAATGTCCAAAAGCAACGAACCATTAACAAGTTAACGAATATGAAGTGCTTTGCGAATATTAAAGAGCGGGAAGGTTTCTTCTAGCAAATCCACATACACGTACACACAACCCACGAAACTTTAAGCGTACAGAGAGAGAGAGAAAGAGAGAGTAAGAGAGTGTGTGTGTATGTTTGCTTAATTGTATTAGGGTATAAATTACCTAAGAACCTTATTTCGGAATCTTAACCCCAATGGACGCTTCCCAAATAGTCATATATTGTACCTTACCCTCCAATGTTAACAATGGCAGGATTTTATCATACGACAATCCTAAGCTAGATAGCTTGAAGCAAGGCGAACGTGGTTTGCGATTAAATGAAATTTTTCAGCCCGCAGACACAAAACGTTAGCCGCTGTTTACTCTCCTACTTCATTAAGGAGAGAGAGAGAGAGAGAGAGAGACTTACATTGGGATTGAGGCTTCCAGGATTGAACCCATTGAGGTCGAACCAATCGAGAATGATTTCGTCAAGATTGAAACCAATGACATTGCACTTGTTGAGATCGAACCCATCGGGTTTGAATCCATTGAGATTTTGAAAAATATCGTTTACTGAGCTGAATTCGCTTTCATGTCATATTAGTCGACTTCGGTTTTTTTTTCTCTTCTCAACTTATAAGCCAAAGAACTTGTTTAGAAAAAAGAAAAAAAAAAAGTAAAATAAAAAAAGCGGAGAAGAATGCGGTTATAATCAAATTGAAACCGTTTTGCTTACTTTATCTTCGATTCTTTTTCCTCGGCCGCATGCTTCAGTGCTGTATAACTTGCTGCAACGCCACCAAGTATTCTTTTGCTGCCTTTCTGCATAAAAATTCGTGTATAACTTGTTGAGTTAGCTCGTGTTGTTGTAGTTGTGTAGTTGTTTTCTAGAGCTATATGGCCTGAATGCTAGTAAATTATGTTAAAAGTAAGTACACGCACACTTGTGAACGTATAGAGGAAGAACTGTTTTTCTACGCGGAAAGCAATGAAGCAACACACTTCTCAGGTCTATGTATTAATATCTGGCAACTTGTTGTTGTTGTTGTTGTTGTGTCTCAAAGCATCATGATAGCAGCATGAACAAACACAATTCGTATGTGTTTGCCTGTCCGCGTGTATATGATTGTGCAATTTTACTGCCACATAATGGAATTTTTGCGGTTCGCTTTTTCCGTCTGCTGTGTACGCATTTCTTTGCATTGGCTTTTAGTATTTTGTCGCAATTTCATTACCTCTCTCTCTCTACAGCTTAAGCACACGTTATTACATACACTCTCATACACTATGCCGGTCTTAAATTTGGCCAACATATATACACAACTCATTCATTCAGTCATACCATATACATACATCCGTACATTTACTTACACTTGAGGCATTTTATTTAAACAATTGCATTTGTTCGCATCGCCTTTTATAATATTTGTATGTTGTTTGTCTGGTTTTACGTGTTGCATATAAGTTATTCTTGGACTTGCACTTGAAACTCTAGGATTGCTCTTGCTACAGTTGTATGTCAGGTTTGTTGTTGTTGCTGCTGCTGTTATTGCCATTCTTTGCTTATGTGTACGAATTTGGTAAGAAGTTTTCAACGTACCACAAACTCGTCATATATATATATAGTCAAGTTTAACCACCATAACGTCGGCAACATAGAGTCGTAGAACAGTCGAAACTGTTTCTCTAGCAAAACGTTGCCTGAAAAAAGAAAAGAAACAAGCGTTCGCATTGTAACTCGTTACTTGCTTGCAATTCGCGTCACTGCATTTGTTGGTGCTGTGTCTGTCGTCGTCGTCGTCGCCATCGTCATCGTCGTCGTCGTTTGGTAAAATGGTGGAATGGCTGAAGCAAGAGCAGGCTGCCGCAATATTTACTGTTTATATCTGCACTTCATTCCATGCATTTATAAAGCACGAGATGATTACAATTATGAAGATGGTTATGATGGTAATGATGACGGTGACGATGATGATGATGATAAAAATAATAATAATAACGATAATGATTGAATTGTTGCTAGTTTTGTTTTTGTTGGTCGCCGGTGCTGTACTTTTCTTATATAAAACCTATTTATTATAAAACTATTTACTGTTTTTCGGTTAAGCTTTGGTAATGAATTTCAATTTGGAGTTCATTGGTCAACACAGAAAGAATCTGTTAAGTTGACCAAGTACTTGTAATCGATATATGTAAGCGATTAGTAGTATAATTGATAAGAAGAAGGGGGCAATCCGCGCCTTTCTGCCTTTTCAGATTCCAACTTTGCCTTTAAAGGTTTGACTAGTGTAACGAGATTGCATCCTTACTGCTGGCCTTATATTCTTGGTCCCTGAATTTGCCGAGACCGCGCAATCAATTAACTGTTCTATTGCATTTTCGCCTAAGCTTTTCAAAATCAATATTTATTCTCGAACAAGCATTTGCTCCATTAAGTATTGATGCAAAGCATTCTATTCAGATGTTATCGTACTTGTATTTGGCTAGCAGCTATGTAACAACTAATCAATCATCACAGCACAGGTAAAATAAACCCTTTGGAACAAATAGGTGACCATGGGTGGTGACCACGGTAAGAAACGGTGTAGTGCTGTATCGAGCAGCTTAAGCAACAAGACGCCCCTTACACTTACGTAACATGTTATCACTTCTCAATGCTATGCGCCCATGTGCTTCGAAACAACACAAAAACAGTCAAGTACACATTGCATGAATACGAAAAATTTCGGTCGTCGTTTGGCAAGTCGTTTGAATTGTTTTCATATTTTCTTCTTTAATTCCTTGGAACATCATTTATTTTGTTTAAACTAAAACAATGGTTAGCAAAATGAAAGCAGACTTCGTTTTTTTTTTTTAATCTCATTTTTAGCATCTCTCCCCCCCTCTTCCTCACTCTTATCTTCTTCTGTGTTTTTTCTCTATTGTAGAGTCAATTATCTTTTCAAATTTGTGTTATGGGAGGAGGATAAAGGTTGTGTGCTGAGTAATAATTATTTTATTAATAAATTTATGTATTTTCTTTGGTCTCTTTACAGGTAAGCAAACATAGCTCCTAAGATCTGTGGTTTAATCCAATCTGTTTAGTGGGTAAGTTTGTTATTCAAAAAAAGAAATGAAAAATAATTACCGTTCATTAAGAACACAAACTAAACTCTCTTTATAAAGAAGATGCGTTTTGTAGCAGGAAGAATAGAGTGAAATGTTAAGAATAATATAATGGAACAGAAAAATGGAGTTAGCAGTAAAATGACGCATTTTTTAAGCAAAAAATTTATCTAAAGCAAAATTTATAAATATTTTAACAAAAACAAATCCTGTACACCCGAAGAATGAAACAAGTGTGAAACTGTGTACCCTTAACATGTAAATGACAGCACATTTTATCCTGTAGTCCCATTCTTAGATGGACAATTTTCTCTCTCTCTCTCTATCTCACTCTCATTTGGAACCTTCTTCTGATCGTGATATGCCAGAAAATTACTTTTTAATCTCGCATGATGCGATGACATTTTCAAGAGCGCGCCCTTTTTTTATGAGTTCGTATAGCTTTACCTTTGCGTACAATAATCTTCACACACACTATCTTAAGAATCAGCGATAGAACTGTAATTGCTATGGTTTGATATATCAGATAAATTGTCTTATTGTTTATGGCAGTCATTCTTAAAAACTAATTCCGTTAAGCAAATTACTGTTGTTTGTTCGAATTTATTCAAGGAAACTTCAATGAAAATTGCTACAAGTGTCCAGCAATGTCTATATATAATATATTCGCATAATATCTCTCTACGTGTAAATTTATGTGTAATAATATTGGGACCCAAATAGTGGTAAGACCAATATTCGAGTTAAATTGCGCAAATATATCGCTGATATCACCAGTCATTCTTTTCTCGAGTCAAATTTCATATCATGAACACCATTAGCGTTCCAGCTGCGCTTGGCTTTATACAAATATTGTAAGAGCATTTTTTCTGTAGGGCGATTTTGTTCAGCAAGAAAGTTTTCTTTGCGAAATGAAATGCTATGAAACTAGGATCTACGAAGCGAATATCGTGCAAAAGATGAGCCAAGAGCGAAAATATCGAGCCAAAGTCGTGGTGTTAACAGTTGTCTTCAATTATCGTGGTGCTGTGCAGTGCACTATGAATTCCTTCCGCCGGGCCCAACTGTTAACGAGGAATATTATTTGGGTTTAAGGATTACTTTGAAGGAATTAGATTTGGGATAATAAGTAGATTTAGAAGAGAGTAAATTGATTAATGGTCTTGCTTTTTGGACACAGTAGAAGTTACCAACAACCGTTTGAACCAAAATTTGCAGAGAAAAAGGGATAAGGGAAAGGGATAAGGGTTGTAAGGATAGACTGGAAATAACGCATCTGTAGGGCCGAGACTCTACTAAAATCTTGGATGAATGTGGTTTTGCTAATATCGAATTCTCTTTCGCGGATGTCTAACTAATCTGACAGCGTCTGATAGATAGATAGCATTGACCTAATGATTTTGCAAATATCTGATGTGGATTAGACTTGAATCGTTGCCGGTTAAGGATGCTTGAAGAGCCACTGCGATTTCAGGGAAAAAGATGGCATTACGCCGTGCAATGATTATATATAAGATTGGGCAAGAATGTTATAAAGCGTAAGAAGGCATGAAGAAATAATTTGCGAATAAGTTAGAAGGTGAAAGAAAAGATGTTGACGGTGCACTAAGGTTAGGAAAGAAAGATATAGACATTTTACTCTGGAACCTTCATTCCTGCACATCCTAAATTCCGTAAATTATAATTGAGTTAAGGGCAAAGTAGCTTGGAATCATTATTTAAAAGAGAGGAGAAGTAGCTGAAGTCACCAAACCGAAAGTGGCGGGACAGGAACGTTTCCAACCCAATGGAGTCAAATTGTTTTTTTATTATTATATAAGTGGATTGTATAAATCGCATTGCCCACAAGTTGGGAGTTAGCCTAGAGTGTTGCGGGCATCTTGCGTCTTGTTACTGATGACACGCGCCGAATAAATGGTTGCTTCAGTAAAAGAAAGCAAATAAGAAATTTATAGTCATCACGTCCCATCCATCTTCTTACCTTCCTTTAATCGGTTGAAACTTTAGTTAATTATCATAGGCAGAATCGCGCTTTTTCGCTGTTTGTATTAACTGGAAAAATTTGAATTTTGAAATATTGGATGCGCTTTTTTAAGGTTAAGTGTAGTTTTTATTAGGTAAAGCAGATCATTAGGTTTTTGGTGAACAGAGGAGGATGGTCTTGAAATTAAAAATTATCTTTTTCCAAACTTCTCTATGAAAAATCTTTCTGTTAACCTTTTATGCGTGGAAAATTTTATTCTCTCTTTAGTGTTAACACTAAAGAGCATATTATTGTATAACAAATTGATGGCGGGCACATTTTATTTAAGATATCGTCTATTCCGCCCCTTTATTCGTGCAATCGAAGCATTTCTTCTCCTATCGTCTGAAGAGAGGGGAATAGCTCTCGATATGTTTTGAAACTTGCGCTTTTGAATAATTCGAAACACAACCCAATTACCTTCAACAAGTATAAGACAGACTATCATCGTCATTCGTAACGCGTTGTCCGGTAAGGGGAGAACTATAGGAAGAAGGGTGCACGTGTAGAACAGTAAACAGATTGTACTGCTACCTGTGTATTCCGAAAATCGTTCGGCTACAACGAAGGGATGAATACCGCCACCTCGCTACTTAACCCTCCCCGACATCTATTGAAACAACGAGCAGGTGTAACAACAATTATCGTTTTCCCAATAATTCTGTGTGTATTACTTTTAAGGGGTGGGAAAAGGTTTTTACTATTTTTGTAATATTCCTATATATTTAATGTGGTATATATATATATATGCGTGTGTGTGTGTATGAATAGAAAGACAAAGGTCATCTCTTTCATGCAATCATGCCATCCTAGTTTGTTACTAGAGATTCAGATACTGTTGGCTTTAACTTGTTACTGAGCAAAAACATTACAATAGATTTTCAAAATAAAATAAAAAAAAAAAAAGAAAAGCAAGGAAGATATAGAAAGTAAAGCAAAAAGTGAAAAAAAAAGTAGGGAAAACTGCGGACGTGTTGTACGTTAGACTGAGACTCGTCCTATTTTGAATGATGAAATATGTGCTTGTAATGGAGATGTGTGCATGTATGTGTGTAAATTGTGTTTCTTTTTCACCTTGTAACATACTTGTTGACTAAAACGGGGGTTGAGAATTTAACGCAGTCCTCTTCTTTACCCCACTTCGTCGCCCCTTACACCAGTTGCCACCTTATTTTCGTAAGGTTGTAACTGTTGATATGCTTCCAAATATTGTGTATATCGTACTGGCGCTGCTAAACTAGAGCAGTAGCAGTTTCTATTTGTAGGCCTATCTGTGTGTGCAAATGCTCTTTGCGTTTCATCACAATTGAGGTTAGAATGAGCGGTAATAATGAAAGTCTAATCCATTTAACATGTCTTCCATTAACAACACCAGTTCACCAATTGCGCTAATTTTGAGGGACTGAAGCCTAGAAACGATAAAATTCTGTCCATTGATTTTCTACTTTTAAATATATATTAAAATTATTTTTTATTTCAAATTAATATTTGTAAACAAGTTTCCGTTATAACTTAGTTCAAGTTCCATATTACCATAGGCGATAAGAGATATAGAGTAAAAGAAAAGAGAGCTGTGATGACCTAATGGGGTTTGTTCTCTTTTTAGTTGTACTCCGAGAGATAAAAAACAGGAGAAAAAATTCTCCCTACAAAAACGTTCCGAAAAGTTAATATATATATATAAATATATATATATATACATATGTATATAGTAGAAGAGAGCAAAGAGAGAATGTGAGAGAGACACCAATTTATAAAAGCTGGGGTAAGTTAAATCAGTGTAACCTGTTAAGCATCGTGTGATATTTCGTTGACGTCGTCGTTGTCGTTGTCGTTGTCGTTGTCGTTGTCGTCGTCGTCGCCATAGCCATCGCTACCATCGTCGTTGTCGTCGTCGTTGTAGTTGCCATCGTCATTGGTAAGCACACATTCATACGAACATAATGCATTGGAATTCACGTTAAGCAAAAGAAAGAGCCGAATGAACGCACACAGATGTACAACGATAAGGAAGACGAGTCTATACGTGGAGCTTACACGAAGCAAAATATTCAACAGATTCACCAAAATATCCCAATCAAAGTGCACAACGATAAAAAGTTTTTCTGGTATGTGTATGCGGCGTGTATATGTTTGCCTATGTATGGGTTGTGCATGTGTGTGAGTGTATCACGGTGTGTTTTCGAGTAGGTAAGTGTGTTTATAATGTAGCTAACTGCGACGCCAGCGTCATGTTTACTGCATGTGTACGGTGTATGAGCAAGCGATGTCGTTCCAAAGCGCTAGTATGTTATGCGAATGTGTGATGATGATGATGTGAACTCCGAATAAAAAGTCAGTATATTACCTTAGAATGTCAGTCGTTCTTACTTCAGTCTTCGTACAGTCTTTGCTTTAACCCGTTCCAAATTCTGTCCGCCGTCGCTCTACAACAAATATAATATATACATATGTGTATTATACAACAACATCAAGTAATAACGCACCAAATAAAATTACAACATTAAATAGCAACAACAGTAACAACAACAACAACAACAACAACAACTACAACATTAATAATAATAACAATAATATACAACAACAAATAAAAAAAAAGTAGCAGCAGCAATTATCATCACCTTCATTTCCATTATCGTGCCGTCATCATCATCACCCATCACTAGCGACAACAGCATTATCATATCAGTAATATAATGATTATAACACTAGTAACCTGAACTTTTCCGCAAAACACAAAAAAAAAAAAAAGAAAATGAAAAATAAATGAAAACTGTTTTATTCTTTTTTTCCCTTCAAATTGACCGAAATCAAAATTGAGTTTAGTGCGTGCGTGGTGTTTTAATACGTTAACGTCAGTAGAAGAAGTAACAACAACGCGCCCGTTGTCGACCATACACAGTAGTACGCTAAGTATTTTGACTCTATTTTCAAAGTCGGTTTAAGTCTCTCACGCAAAATATTATTAAAAAAAAAAAAAAAAAAAAAAACAAAAAAAAAATCCAAACAAAACTTAACCACACTTTTGTGTTTGCGCTGCCTGCTTCAATAATCAGTTCAGTTTCATCAGTTTAGTCTAACGCAAACAGTTAGCCAAACACGTAATACACGTCCAAGAGAAAGAGATCGGTGGCGATAAAAAGAATATAACGAGAAATAAAAAAAAGAAAAGAATTTTTATTTAATTTTATTAAAAGCTGTTCGAATAAAAGAGACGCGGATCATATTTAGAGAATTCTTTAAACCCTAACATTTTGTTTTTTTTTTTTTTTATAAATCGTGTACGCTCGAAACGCGTTTGTTTTCTTAGTTTGTGTAAAGAAACACCAAAAAGTTTTTTTTTTTTTTTTTGTTTTATTTATCTGAAGAACTCATAAACAATTGAAAAAACTTGACTTGAGACGCAACGCGTAGCGTCTTAGCTATAGCTTCATAACTATTTTCTGAATGCTGACTAAAACTTTTAACTATTTTTGAACTTGAACGGCTCTTTTTTTTATTTTTTTTTAAGCAAAACGCGTTCTTTAACTGGTACATTATTGTTATTATTATTATTATTTTTTTTTTTTAATTTTCAAAGTTTTTTTTTTTTTTAAAGCGAGAAATCACTTTTCAATTATAAAATATTTTACAGATTCTCGTTTGAGAAAAAGAAAGAAAGAAAGAAAAAAGAGCAGAAAAACTGCATTTATTTCTCTTGAAAGTCTTTTAGAGTTCGTTGCTACTTTAAGCCGCGTTTTATTTATAAATTGGCCCTCAAGCTCAATACACAACAATCAATTACAGGTTTTTTTCAACGAAGAAAAACGACCAATGAAATAAAAAGAAGACGAGGAGCAGCAAGGGAAAGACTAAAACGGAAAGAGAGAGGGAGAGAGAGAAAGAGAGCGAAGAAAAAAAAAAGAAAAATAAAACTCAGAAATCATAAACGTTTGTAGTTGAATTTCAAATAATAATGAAAGCAGAAATCTCGTAAGAATTCATATTCTACGACCAACCAACTAACTAACCAGCCAACAGTCCGTCTATCCGACAGACAGGCAGACAGCGTTAGTCAGGCAGTTATAGTTGAAAGCACGCAAATAACAAATAAACACGTTTGCAATACAAAAGAAAGAAAAAAGAGAAAAACACAACAGAATTGGCCGGTCACTGAAAAACAATCCAATAATAAAATATAAACGCAATATACATAAGAAATACCGGGAAAAGTAAAAAAGAAAAAAAAAAAAATACACATATAGAGTAGAGTAAACGCCTCAAAGAATACTTACACATAGTCACCGAGAGCCAAGTCTCGAGACGAACAACAACAACAACAACGAAATTTATGCTAAAAACTAATAAAAGCTAATCATTAAACATGACATAAGGAATGTAAAGAGAAAGAGAGATAGAAGGAAAAAAGAATGGAAAAAAGAAAAAAAGAAGAAGAAATTCTTATAAGCCATCAAACCACAAAAATAGGCCTGAGTTAGCAAAAAGCACTTGCGCCAAGAGTTAATTGTTCTTCTTCACACACACACATAGACACACACAACAGCAAAAATGCAAAAAAAAAACTAAGAATAGCTCTTTTTTACCAAGCAAAACACACATGAAACTTGAACTTCAGAGCAGAAGAGACCAAGAAGGAAAATACATTCACACAGACACACAGCAAACAATACAAACTGAGTTTGTATTAACCATATTAACCACATTTCTTGATAGTTGTTGGCCTAAGTCGTCGTCTCACCAACCAACATTATCAAACAGGGTCTTCTTCTCTAACTAAGCCTACCTTTTCGTACCACCAAGAAATTTATTATCAATCATCATCATTATTACCAGCAAACATAGTAAGACTTACTTGCCTGCCAGCCGCTTAGAAAGAATTTACAAGAAATTCTTTCTTTCTTTTCCTTACTTGCTCGCGTTACTTTTTTTCTTCTTTTTTCTTATAATAAGGTCTTGCAATTTTTCCTGTAATCATTTGTTGTGTTGTGTGCGTTCTCTTTTCTTAAACCTATTACTTTATTATTAATCATTTCGTTTCTCATCCGTAGTTAAGTTTTCTTGAATAAAAAACTTTAAACACCGATTCTCATAAAATATCCTGCTTTTGTCGACGAACTTTTCTTTGTAACTGGAATTACAAGCAACAACAAAAAAAAAAAAAAAGGAAAAACGAACACATTAGCGAAATTATTTACAGTCACATTAACCAAAAAATTGCAAAGAAAAAAAAAAAATAAATAAAAAAAATTAATTAAAATTTTGCAATAAAACAAAAGTTCTTCTTGGCAAGCTACGAATACACTCTCTTTTTAAGTGTAAAATCTATTAAAAATAAAAATAAGTATAAATCCCAAAAAAAAAAAAAAAAATCGGTGCGAATTTTGTGAAAATCTTCAAAAAAAAAAAAAACAAATAAAATATATTTTCATTCACTCTACAAGTGCAAAAAAGATAAACAAAATTATTTAAAATTTTTTTTTTTTTTTTTTTTTAAAAAGAACAACGCATCCTCTTTCTGTATAATTTCAACTATAAAATTTTTGACTACACTCTAATTGGTAAATTCTTTTATTACGTCTACATATATATACATATATAAAAAATATATTTTGTTTTTCTTTTTATTTTATTCTGTCGTTTTCTCATATTATTTTCCATTATACAACGAATTTTTGGTCGACAGTTTGTTGTCGAGTTTTCGCAGTTATGTGCTCTATGGACAATCATTTCTTATTTCAAGTTTAATCCTAGATAAGATTAGGATTAACGCAGGACAACGTAACTTTCACTCAAGTAATTTTCTTGCTGAATACTTTTTTTTGTGAAAACTAAATTATAAATATATCCCAGCCAACCAAGACCCAGTCTTCTCTTTCTTTCTCCCGAAAATTGTTAACGACACTTAATACTTGGCTGACAGTGTTTGTGTTTATTGTTGTATTCGAATTCAAATTTATTGGTTGCAAAAATCATTTCCTAATGTATTCGTTTCGAACATTTTTCTTATAACAATTAAAAGCCAAAAAGCTTTGATTGATTGCGAAATAAAATTCAAATCCTTTACTCAAAAGGAAACTTACGTCTCTTTTTCGGATCCTTAAAAAAGCAAGTTTGATTTTGAACAGATAATGAACCTTTTCACTCATTGTGCATAAATCCTAATACAAATAGAATTAGATGCGAAAGAGTTCTTGGAACAGCTTACTAGGTTTACTGACTCCTTAAGTTCAACTAACATTGAAATTAGATAACATTTCTTTTCCTTCGTCAAAGTTCCCTTTATTTTTTAATGCTGTTGGAGCACAAATGAATTGTCGAAAAACAAGCTTGTTTTTTACTCAGAAAGAAATTTCGTCTCAATTAATTAATTGGCAATAATTCACTGCTGATTTAAAATTTGATAAAACGCATTTTATTGCTTAAACATTGTACGAACATTTTCAATACAATCGACTCTGCTACACAGTCGCGGGAAAGCAACATAGTTGTAGCATCAAAAGATGCGACAGCATTTGATAATGCTTTTGGTTTCATTGAACTTCCTTTTACTACCGATACAGCACTTTGCTGCGCTCCTTTACGTGTACGTTTTTTATGATCCATCCATCGATCATTTTTTTATTGGGTAAAGACGAGCAGTTTATCGCGTTCGTAGATTTAAAAAGAAAAGGAACAACAAGAATTATATATTCACTCATAAGCAAAACATTGGAAAAGTTCCCGTTAATAATACGTCACTTATTTTGCAATGTAACCGTCGTTTCTTCGATGTCGACTTGGGCTGCATGCGCGCTATATTGAAAAAATTGGCGTGTTTTGGTTTGATTGAAAGGTACCGCTGAACTGTTTTCATGCTTGCAGTTGTGCGAACTGATTGATTACGTCTCTCTTTCTTGCCCACAAATCCCGCCGCTACGATCGATTGAGAATTAGTCAATCATCGAATCTTCGGACTCGAAGTGGTGATCACTCTAACGCATTTTATGTGTTGCGAATGTTTCGCAAATTTTGCCCGTTTTTGATTTATATATAAGCGTCGCTAACATAAGTTATCACATTTTCATTTTGAAATAATTGATCTTAAACGGACATGTGATTGGCAACTCATAACGGCTCTCCTAGTGCGGAAAAGCTGTAAAAAATGAGATGTTGAAGAACATACGGACTTTTTTACAGACTTTTTATGATAAATAGTTGGATCTTTCGATTTTGAAATCGAAATAATCGTTGAAAACACAAATTGTGTATATCCTTATACAGGATTAGCAAAGAATTGATTGATTAGGTTTACTGGAAAAGTCTCCCGAGATAATATTAGCCTCAAGTTGAAAAAGTCTTCACACAAAATCAATTTTAAGAAGAAACTCGCCTTAGGAGAAATGAAACAGCATTGCTGATAAGAATCCGGATACAGCTTCTTGAAACTATTAGTAGATGATCTAGATGTTCCAGAAATTCTTAGCAGCCTTAGAAAAAACTACCCTTTTATACTCATCCGCGAAGAGCAAGGCCTATATTCATCTTGTCGAAACATTTGCAACGCCCAGAAGCTTCAGTACCTCGACAAAGTATATATATATTTCTAATTAGCATCGAATTCTAAATTCAATCTAAAAATGTCCGTCAATTTGTCCAATGTCTGTTTTAAACGTTCTCCTGGCGGCAAAACGAAGCTATCGTTGTAGCTTCAAATTTAGCAGAAACATTGAAAGTTCTTGAACACATATTGGTATTGAAAATGGGTCAATTCGACCGAAGGGCACACCTATCGTACTACGTCTCTCGTCTCGTAGAACGTCTCTCAAAACTAACGAATAATTGGCTCATAAACCAGAGCAGATAAATGTACAAAAGTTTGAGGACACATTCTATGGGCGATGTTGTGTGGAAAATGGAAAAACTTGACCACACCACGCTTACCCAATGTTGTTATAGTGTATCAAAACATAATTTCTTTCCAGCAGCTTTCTGACGCGCAGAAACAAGTTTCATTTGCCATTTTGCCAAATTTGGAATGCAACTGTGTGTCTCTTCGTCCGCCCAGTTGTATCTATGGTCCCATCAGCAAAACTGAAGATAGCAAAAGAATTTGAAAATGAACTAAGCCCGTCAACGCCCACACATCTATGTGACAAAAACTTTTATTTTGAAAATAGAAGAAATCAGCCGCGCACCCACTCCATATATATAGAGCATGAAAATTTATTTTTTACTTCTTTTTAATATCTTCTTTAGGATAATGGTGATGGGAATATAATTTTCTTAGTTGTTTTTATTCATTTGTATGTTTATTTATATTTATTTAATTTTTCATCCGCACAGAACTAAACTGAAATGTGTTTAGAAACTAGAAAGCAAATATTTTTTATGCCCACCAGCACTGTTGGTCCTTCCATTTTTAAAATTCGAAAATGAATTTCAGAGGCCCTTTTTAACCATGTCCGCCTGTCTTTCTGTAAGCTATTTGGACTCTCCATAGTCTAGTTTTTCTTCTATTAAATCAGTGAAAAATCACAGAAAATGTTCTCAGTCGATTTATTCTTTAACAGTTAGGCGTAATCTAATCTGTGTTAATCTGTGTGAGAAAACACTCTTCCGAGGTCGCAAAAACATATTTTCCAAAGTCATTCTAAAAGTTTTTTTTGGTATTCTTTCAAAAATACAAAACAATTTTTATTTAACCTTTTTTTGAAATGGATAGAGGACGGATGGTGCTGTGCTGCGTATAAAAGACTCCCTCTCGAAAGTGAATGTAACTTTTTCATACCTCTCTATATTTATTACGGTTAGCAAAACAATCTTGTGAAAAAAAAAACAGTTGATGGCAATTTCCCTGTCTTTCCACATAAGCCGTTAAATCCTAACAATTTCCTTTAAATGATGTGTACTTATATAAGTCAAGGAGAAAGAAAATATTGTTAATTATAAAACAAAAAAAGTTTGCAAATCGTTGCTTAAACAGAAAACGAGAAAATTTGTTAATTTTTTAATTAAAAGCCAAATAAAGAAGTAAATATATATGTAGATATATATATATATATATATATATATAAATTCAACAGGGATTTGTGTTGGTATAGGATTTTTTTTTTGTTTATTTAGGAATAAGTTTAAGCGGCAAGGGTGAGGAATTAGAAAAAAGCTTTAGCAAAATAAAAACAAAAAAAAAAAAAATTGAAGAAAACATTTTTTTCTTTTGAAACGTAAAGGTTGTTTGAAGAATTATCAAAAATTAAAAATTAAAAATTAAAAAAAAATTTATAATATAACATATCAGAAAAATAAGCTAAAGATAAAAGTAAACCAATTGAAATTTATAGCAATTAATTAGAAGGTTGTTTTTATAAAAGGAAAACAAAAAGCAAAATTTAAAAAACAAATTCAAAACTAAACTAAATTAAAAAAAAAAGGTATTTTAGGTGTATATACATATATATACATACATATATATATATATATATATATATATATACCTAACATCAATCGTGTCAGTATCGGAAAATCAACAAACTAAAGTCAATTGTGAAAAATCAAATGTTAGTTACATGCCGCCTGCCTGCTGAAAAGAAATAAATAATAATAATATCGTTAATTCACCTCCAGACTTTTGTGCAATATTTCTTAAACACATCCACACTCACATACATATAACAAAAACAGCAACAGCAACAACAACTACAAACCTTGCAATTTTAATCAAATAAAATTATTCTGTGTATCTTATAAGTTAAATGATAAGATCCCCTATATTGGTTAAGGTTTTAGTAGAGATAATCTTCGTACCAAAAAAGTCAGGATTTGAGTAAATTAAATAAAACTAGACGTATATATGTATACATATATATAAAAAGAAAAACGATAAACAAGAAGCGCGCTTTGACAATCAAATAAAAGTAGCGTATGCATGTAATAATAACAAATACAATACAATAACAAATTACAAATTATTTGAAAAATCAATCAATTAGTCAAGTAATTTATTATATATTTATATATATAAGCTTTCTTTTTCTTTTGCTCTCTTTTTAATGCATTTCTTATATTAATATTTAAAAAAAGAAAAACATATCTTTATGATCTACACTACTACTATACCTACAACACAGTAAAAAATATTATTAAAACTTTTAGTATTTTACAAAAGAGAAGAAGAAGAATATCAAATATAAAATCTTTATATACACATTTATACGTACCACTAACAACCTCTCTCAACAAATTTTTTCCTATATAAAAAGAAGAAAACCTACCTTTTACCCTCCCAGGATCGCTTTTTTTTATATACATCTCTTTTATATTACTACTACTAAACCCCGACAATTTTCAAACCAATATATTTATGAAGAACATTTTACATCATCTACACTTTTGAAAGAAGAAGACGCTTATTCTTTTCTGTATTACAAAGTATTTTACAAAGAAAACTCTCTTGACAAAACGCAATCAATCATAATATAATTACTCTAAACAATATAAATATTATTTTAGATAAATATATATTAAAAATAATTTTATTAAAATATTGAAAGAAAAAAAAAAGGAGAAAAAGCAACAACTTGTAGATAAAAAATTATTGGTAAAAAGAAAATATCTTGTTTTGTTTTTGTTTTCTTACTAAACGATTGACCGACTGCGACCTACTACGCACAATTGAGTCTTTCCACAAAAAAGAATTTAAATCTCTCCTAATCCTATCCCTACGATTATTGCCATCGTTCTTGAAGTAATTTAATCAAATCAAATCAATCATAAAACCTGAATAAAATAACTAAATAAATAAAAAAAAAAAAAAAATTAATAAAAAATACGTCTAAAGATTCACATTGAAAAAAAAAATAAAAAAAAATAAATAAAAAAAACAACTTATCATATTAAAAAAAAAGTCAAACTATAATAATAATAATAATAATAAGAAGAAGAAAGTGAACAACAATAGTGTGTTTAGTGCTATAAAAAAAGAGTGTGTGCTGCGTTCCAGTAAAAATCTAAATCTCGTTAGTTAAAATACCCTCAGCACTTAAATACTACTTACTCTACTGCTACTACTCTTGAACGATTTTTAAACAATTTATATAATGGTAAGAGTTTTCAATGCCAACAAAAAGAAAATTCGGTTTTTTTTTTGTTTTCATTTAAAAGCATTTTTTTTTTTTTTTTAAATCTTGTGTTTATTTATACTGTTCGGTTTTTCTTCTTTAAATTGTAATAAACAATAGCTGCTATGTAATTCGATTCACTTGAAATTCCGTAAGCTAGACTAGCTAGAGAAACGAGGAAGGGCAGAAAGAGAGAAAGCAACATAATTTTATTTGGCTACTGAGCTTTTCGGCTAACTTTGCTAGAAGATTACTACCCGAGCCTACCTTATAGATAATGTCTACACAAATGGTTAGAAAGAGGAGCGTTGCCTTCTCCTGATTATACCGATAATGAAAAAAATTTTCATATGTGTGCACCATTAGCATAATTGCTTTCTTAAAGCCCATGTGATCTAACTCCTTTAGGGAGAGTAATACGAGGAGCAGTTCCTCCAAACCTTTAGCAATTTCAATGCCAAAATAAGTATCTTCTGTGTAAAAGAATGATTGCTGCTTATACAAAAAATTTCACATATTTTTGCGCCCACAATTTATTAGAAGGAAGTTGTAGAGGACAGAGTTATAAATGTGTTTTGAATGCAACGCACGCACGGCCGCATGCATCAATTTTGTTGATTTTCGAACATAGGTTGACATCGAATTTGAAAGTGTCATCATTTCAATTGCCATAAAACGCTATGTGTCACAGGAGAGCGAATGCATTACCATCTATCTTCTGCGTTGTGTGCAAAAGCGCTAAGCTATTAATTTGCATAATCCACTCAATATTTTATATACGCTGAATATATCTTTCAAGGTGTTTCCTCAAAGTAGCAAAAACACTATTGATTGATTGATGGAAAGAAAAAAACGAAAAAAATTTTGAAGAAAACAAAAAACAAGGAAAAATTCGAAAATTTTCGTTTATTCGCAAATAATGAAAGTCTGGCACGATCATACATACTCGTTGAGGGGATGAGAAAATGTAGGCTCCGGACTTTTTGCTTCTCCCGAGTATAACAACATGCAGAATACAATCTTACGTGTATTCATCGAAATTGAAATAAGAAGGAAGAGAATTCTTTTTTAAATTAATTACACGAAATTACAAACAATGTGAGGATCTTTTGAAAAATTTATTTATCTTTGTACCGAAATACATAGCAGTGCAATATGCATTACATTTATATAATTTCTTTAAGCGAGTCTTTTATGATTTTTCTTCTTCATATTTGAAAGATGAAAATTTTTTAATAATTAAAGAAAATAATTTTTTAAATTTTTCTACACATATTCTCTTAATATTTATAACAGAGTTCAATACATTTTTTTTAGTAGAAATCACTTATTTCTCTCTATCACTCTTGCTGTCTCTCTACTACTCACTCCCTTTTTCTTTATCACTTTTACTCTTGTTCTCTTCTCACTGTTTCTCTTGACAAGTTGTTTCAATTTCCTTTAATTAATTAATTGCTTTGCCTTTCTAAACTTCCTCGTTCTGTAAGGATGTCTTAAGTCTTTTTCCAAGTCTCTCTTCCTCTCTAAATCTAAACTACGTTATATCCTCTCTTTCTTACAGCTTTTTTGTAGTATTCTTAAAGAATTTTATACACTTGAATAATAATTCTTTAATACACGGACCACAGCACCACTTAATGCGTTCAAAGGAGGTTTGTCTGACTATAAACAAATTCCTTTATATAGCGTGATTGGTTGTGTTGTTTGGGTTTGATAAAGTTTATCTGATATACTTTTTTACTCTCTCTCCCTCTCTCTCTCTCTCTCTCTCTCTCCCCTCTCTCCTCTGTATATTCTCTCACTCTCTCTCTTTCTCTCTCTGTCTCTGTCTCTCTCTCTCTACGCCAAATGAAGTGCACCTCTATTCTATTTTTTGTTACATTAACAAATTTTTGCTCTCTCTACTAATACACGTTTCTTGAAAACTGATTCTTTTTTTTTAGTTCTTGAAAAGTTAATATAATTATTCTTTAAAAGAAAATTTTTAATTTTACTTAAAATTATATTAATCACGTAACATGTTTGGCCTAACGGATCGCGGATCTAAGCGAGTATCATGAAAAAAGTATTCTTGTTTTTCCTAACGATGGGGCCGATTATGATCTTAGTTGAGCAACGTTTTTTTCTTCTCTCTTTCATGACCAATTGCGAATTTTATTTAGTATGTTGTTTGAGGTTGCAAGGGTTACAATAACTTTTTTGTGACTAGCATTGCGACTTCTTTCTCGGTTGAGATTATGCTGCTCAAGGAAGTAGACGTTTACATTATGACTTCTTATGTTTATGTATGCGAAACTTTCGTCTAGTTTTTCTGTTATTAATTCCTTTGGAAATGCGAGGATACTTGCAAAAGTCAAAAAGCACATACACTCCTCTACTTCAAAATTTGTTAGAAGAAGCGTAGAATCGCATCGGAAGGAGATGCTATCCTATTACATTATGGTATGGAAGACGAACAGGAAAAATATGAAGAATTTGAGTCCGACGGATTTAGGTCAAACATGTTACATCACCAACCAACTACAAGAAAGAAACGATACTAAAACAATTCAAAAACAATCGCCCCTACCCACGACAGCAAATGCAACTGTTGCAAGCACCCATGGCCGTACATCCACCGCATCCCCATATGCATCCAACTACAGCAACACAAACCTATACTAGTTATCCGACAAATGCTGCAGCTGCTGCAGCTGCTGCTGCGGCGGCAAATTTATTGCAGCAACAGCAGCAGCAGCATCAACAACATCATCAACAGCAATTGCATTATCAATTTGTACAACAGCAACAAGCTGCAGCCCAACAGCAGCATCAACAACAATTGCAAATGTTGCAAACGTATATGCAATTGCAATTAAATAATGTAGGAGGAACTACGCCAACCACACCTACGAAATTTGGAACAGCCGTCCATACGCAGCAACAGCAACAGGCAGGGCAACAAGCCGCTACAACGGCATTTTTCGCCTCCACCGCCAGTCCACTGACCATCATACCAGCCATGTTTACTGCGAATGTGGCCGGTGCGACATCATCATCGTCGGCAACAACAACATCAAATAATGTAAATAATAACATTAATCTATCTGCAACTAGTAATTCTGCAGCAGTGACTGCATCATTAGCGGCTACGAACACACTATCAGTCAGCGATGCAATAACAGCTCCATTAGTGAATTTAGCTGCTGGCGATTGGGATGCACAATCATGCTCTCCCAATTTAGTATTGATGAGTGCATTACCTTTACCGCAGCTATCACTTAATTCGATTGATGAAGCTGTTGAGAGACCTATGGCTGGTGTGAGTTTGTTAGGTGATGGTCCCGTGTGCCACATTGTAGAGGAAAGGGATGATTGTAAAACTTTAACTTTACCGGTAATGACGGCTAATCTGGGATCATTACGGCAGCCGTTTAATGTTTGTAGTACTGTTTCTTCTGATTGTTCTATGCCATCGCCATCTTCATTACACTTAACTTCTCCTAAAAAGGTTTGTGTTTTCTCCTCCTCTTTACCTCTAGCAACACTTAACAATCCCACTTCCTAACAACTGTCTGTCTTTGTGCTGCTTGTCTCACTATTACCCTCATCATAACTCATTTACCCACTCGCTGTTTCATTCATCTCGTCTCTCTTCTTTTAAGCTTTAAGTGTTTCGTATACGGAATTGTGATCAATGTTTAGTTTACTCTCTCGCTTGCTGTATAATACAATAATTGTTTTTTCACAATTTTTTCTTTCCTCTTTATCTCTTTGTCTCTCTCTCTCTTCCTCTCTCTATATATATATATTTATATCTCTTTCCTTTTTTCTTTCTCTTTAATTTTGCATTCCTTTCCTTTTCTCAATTTTATTGCGTGCAATTGCGTTTGTTTGTGCGTACCGTCGATCTTTTCTTTTCTGAATTATGTTTCATTTTCCAATTCTTGTTTTTCTCTTTTAGTTATAAGATCTAAAGTAAACGTTATTCGTTATATCATGATTTATTTATTTCTCTAATATATAATTACTTTAAAAACAGTACAGTATGTATTTTTTTATCTATTTAATTGAAGCATTCACTTTACTAATATTAATTAGTAATTAAATCTGCTAGCAGATAAGCGCCAGTCATGACACGAGACCAAGCGCATATGTCGCGCTATAAGGATAGATTAGATAGGTGGAAAAAAAAAACAAAGAAAAAAAAAAATAAGGAAAATTCCGCGCCGATGTTAAAAGAACAAGCAACAAAAAATTATAATTGTGTCCGTTTCATAAACATGACTTGCGATTGGCGTACCGTGCCCTATAATTAAGTAAAATGTTTTCATTCGAACCACACATACCGCTGCAATGTATATAAAATCCTTTCCCTATAGTCTATCGTTTTACGTTTTGGAAAATTATTTTTCCATATATATTTATATATATATATATATATTTGGTTTTTTTTTTCTTGTTTTTTATAGAAAAAAAGTAGCTTTTGTTGATATTTTAATGCGGTCACTTGTAAACGTGGCCGGCCATACTGTATCCTGTATTAATGGTCAGTCAGTGATTGGCACTCATAGAATTGTGTGTGATGCATTATTTATTCAAAGCACATACCAAGAGTGTACATACGAGCGAGCGTAGTGAGTTACTTGTTTTTTTCTTGAACGCCATCAGTCAGAGAATAATTTTTGAAAGCATACTCAGTTTACTTTGCAGTTCGTTTCCCAACTAACGGTCGATCGCAAATAACTAATACAGAGAGAGCAATCCTAGCTTTATCTCTGAACCTCTGTATACGCCAGCTTTATACAAATAAATGTGTTTGTTTGCTTGCTGTCGTAGCAGTAGAGAAGTTAGTCTGCTTGATTTATGAACAATCGGTTTCAAAATCTCTTCGTAAACTTTTGCACTTTATTCGTGAAATGAGAGACCAGACGAAGACTTAAACAAAGAGAAGCGAGAAGAGAATCGGCGAATTAAAAATAGAGAGAAAGCGATGTCATTTGGCAATTAAAAAAGTTATCGAGTCCACCTCAAGAGAGCTTTCTCTCGAAATCGATAGAGAGAAAACAATGATGAGCTCTTTATTATTCGGTTTTTGCCGGATCGTCACTACATTTTTGGTTCATTGAAATCATTCGCTTTGGTTTATGTTGTCATAATTTAATTGAAGGTAAAAAAAAGCACAGTTATCCATAGCTTATAGAACAACAAGTCATCGTTTACTTCATTTTTGCTATATGTGATGGTTAAAAATATCAAAGCTGTTTGTGCATTCGCATAATTCCAAAATATTGCCTTGAATGAATCAATTATCATACTAGAAACGTCTGTTGCCTTTTGTTGTTGTTCTGAAATGTCTCAGAATTGACGAGGATCACAAATTGAATAGTTTTGAAGCTGCTCTTTCGTTGCTAGTGTGTAAGGTCGGTGAAATCTTTTCTTATTATTGTATAGGCCAGAAATTGTGGAAGAAACGCTTGGAAACAATACAATTTCAGAATCGTTAAAATATCTCAAAACAAAAATCAGTTGATTGTAATATTTATGAAAGAAGTACAAATTATGTTTTTAACAACACAACTGCTCAGCTATTGATATATAATTGTCAGCACACCAATAACATTATAATTACTCTGCTACCAACATACCGACATCGTTGCTACTACTATTATCACTGTATTAGTATTACTACTGCTGCTGCAAATGTGTGTAACTACAACTATTACTACAACTATTACTAAAACTATTACTAAAACTATTACTAAAACTATTACTAAAACTATTACCACAACTATTACCACAACTATTACCACAACTATTACTACAACTATTACTACAACTATTACTACAACTATTACTACAACTATTACCACAACTATTACCACAACTAATACCACTACTATTACTACAACTATTACTACAACTATTACTACAACTATCACCACAACTATCACCACAACTATTACTACAACTATTGCTACTGTTATTACTACCAGTATTGCCACAGCCATTACTAGATTTGCTATGCAATTATTGCTGTAAATAGTCTGCAACTATCACTAGGACCTTCCTGCAAGTTTTACTACCACTATTACTAGAACTATTGTTATAAAAGCTATTACTACTAATAACACTAACGCTGCTACAACTAATACTACAAATAGTTACCATTGTTGTTGCTACTACTCTTGCTATTTCCATCGAGCACTTATTACTATTATTATTGTTAGCATTCTTGCTATTAGTGTCATTATTAGGTTCTCAATTCCGTCTACAGTTACCACCAACGCTATTACTACTAGCCACGTGATACTTTTGCAACTGCTAATAGTACTGCCACTATTGCTAATACTACAGCGACTGGTGAAATATCTTCCTATCGCAGGTAGTAATGCTTGGGTTTTCACATTTATTACTATTGCTAGTGCCAAATAGGTTTAGCAGTGCAGCCACATTAATTTGATATAACCAAACTTGAGTTTGAATTCTATTCTCTCGACTGTTAGCTCGGTGTATTCGACTACACATAATACTTTAATTTTACTCCCAAGAATATCTAACTAAAAGCTGAGTGCTTGCTATTGTTAATGAAAATTAAGAAAAGAGAGCCTACCTATACATGTATAAGGTGGTGTTCGTGCGAATGAGTGTGTGTTAGATTCTTGGAACATGCTAATAATATTATTGCCAGAGAGAGAGAAAGAGAGAGAGAGAGAGACTTTTGTTTATATGTACATGTCTATTATGTACATAAGCACATATGAAGAAGTGCTTATAATAACATGTGATTGCTTTCTGTTCCGGTTACGGCCTAACTAAAAAGAAACAGTTGTGGCAGAAATGAAAGAATAAGAGAGAAAAATGAAAAAAAAGTATGTAGGAGGTGGAAATGCGCAGAAAAAACGTTTAAAAAAAATACGAGGCAAACAATGTATAGATGCGTGTTCGTATAACAAATAAATATATATGTATATATATGTGTGTATACTTGCTATGCTATATACTATTTTCATGTCTTCATTTAAAATCAATTCAAGGCGCCTGTAGAAAACAATACACGAAGAAAGAAAAACGCTTATAAAGTAATGACTAAAACATGCCAATGAGTTTGATTGCTGCACTTATCACCGCTCTGTGCATAACACGTTAGTTGCGCGGTATTTCACACAATGTATATGACCCTATTTAATCTAATAGTGAGGAGAAATTGTGCTTGTTGTACACTTTTGAATTGCTTTAGGCGATTCGAGGGAGGGCTAACTATAGACATCATATAATTGCTAGGTAATGTCTAAATACTTACATACACACTATTACATATATATGTGTATATATATGCAGAAAAGAATGTATTGCTCGTTTATAACTTACGGAGAAAAGCGGTTGTAAGAAAAAAAAGTGCATTTATGAGCTAATTTAATTTATGTAATTTAAAGAAAATTGAATTATTCGCATACACACCCTTACATTAAACTCTTGGGAATTATTGACCATTTAGCAGTCGGTAATTAAAGAGAAAAAAAGCTATTCCTTGAAACTTCTTCTTTAGAAAAAGTTTCTCATTGTCGTAGTATGCATGCATGGGTTTGTGACTTACTTTTCTATGTTCGGCACCCACCACAGTAATGTTCCATGCAAAATGTCTTTCGTATAACTTTATAGCGTTATATACCAATATAACACAATATCAATTTTGTATTCATCGCGACACGGGATATATTTGCATTTACTACACGATGGGATATATTATGTTAGCCGCCTGCGTGTAAATTATAGTGACAATCGAAATGTTTGTCCGTCCATCCCGCTTCTAAGAACCTTATTAAGACAAGCTTGACGAAGATTCTAGTCTCCTTTTGTGAATTCGTTCAACGGGTTATGGGTTCGGCAAAACATCACCCATTTTGCGGCCACTCTTTCCACATTCTTTCTGGCCACTATATCATGCTAAGCGTATAAGATATATATCCCTTGCCTAAAATTGTTTCAGAAAGTCGTTAATTCGGCCTAAAATGCTCTTGATTGAAGATCAGTTTTTTGTTGCTGGTTTAATAATTTGTCGCTTCCTATATGCTTTCAAGACTTTCTCCACTTGTATTGCGCAGTCTACACACGTTAATCAAAAATAATACTATTAGAACAAGTCCCTGGTAACACTTACACGTTGTTTTTCTCGAAAAATTTTTGTATTGGTATTATAATCAAAATATTTTGTATGGATATTCTTTTCTTCGTATCGCATAAAACGAGGATTAGTTCCGCCGGTTATCGTAGCTAAGGGATGCTGATTTTGTCGGAAATGTTTTAATTTGCTTGCTTTTCATAAAGAAAAAAAATTTGACAAAAGGATTTTGTGAAAGAAATTGTATAGCGCGCTGTCGCGCGAAAATTGAACGGAAGTCGACAGACGTCCACTCCTTCCGTTGTACTTAACACAGGTAACCATTCTCGCGATATTTCTCCGAAATTTGGTACATTGACGTGTTTCAGTTTAAAAGGGAACCCAGTTTATTGAAAATGAATTGGGTTGCGAGCATTTTGACGAGAACTTTTCATAAAGCGAGTTATTTTGGGAAACTTGTTTTAAGAGAAGATTGTTAAATTTTCAAAATCTTGCAAAATTGTTGCGTAATAGTATTTCGGCATACTATAAATAGATGTGAAAAATGTGAATTTGATAAAATAAGTCTTTATATGGAAAAAAATCTTAATTATTTTGGTGTAGTTTTTCCATCCACCACCGCAAACATTCATATGAAAAATAGGTAGTACTTGCTCAAGAGCAATGACATCTTCGACAAGAGAATTAACTCTGCTAAATTTGGGCCGCGCTGCCATAGTAATGGTTTCCATGAAAGGTATGCGTTTACAAGAAGTCAAAGCCTCATTTTACCAAAAAGATTATAAGTGAATTATAAACAGTATTTTATTGGTTACACTAATATATTTCTTTTTCTTTTTTGTTTTAATACAAAAAAACTTTAGAAGATCCTCTCAGCAATCAGTAATTGAAGAGAACAATATTCGCTTACCTAACCTATTATGCTTCCAACGAAATAATGATATAAATGAATGACATTTTCCTTAGCTTTTTATTGTATAAAAACTTTTAAAAACAAAACAAAACTCAATCAAGTGATAGATGATGATATTAAAGGATTCAGCTTAAGCGGAATCCAACTTTTTTCTTTCCTTAAGCCTAGCAAAAATCCATTATACATATACACACACGCACATACATGTAACATTCATATATGTATTCGTTTCTGCCCATAACGAACTGACCGACCTCCGCAACATATGTTGCCATTGGTTTTGTAACACAAGCATGTAAATATTGTAAACGCCTGGAATTAATTCTTCTAACAGGGGAAATGAATTTATAGTGAACGAAAATATATGCGCATACAATGTGTATGTGTATACTTTTAAAAGTAACAAAAACAAGATACATTCTATTCCCTTTTTTACCGACTTTATCTACTACCACTACTATTACTGGTACTGATGCTACTGCTTCTACTACTAGCAATCTGCTCAGCACGATTGTAATGTATTTATGGTATATATGTATGTTTTGCTTGCGTTATTACCTTGTAATCCTTTTCCTAAATGTTTTAATCAAAATAGTTTTTATTTCTGTTGCTGATGCTGTTGATGCTGCTGCTGCCGCTGCTGCTACTACTACTGTTGTTGTTTTTATTGGTATTATTGTTTTTGTTATTTAACTAACGAAACAATATGCAAATGTTAATTTAATTGAATATTCGTTTTTTTCTTCGTTTTTTTTTTCTTGCTTTAATACCGAAATACTTTAGAAAAAATATGATAACAAAAAAACGAAAAAGAAAAAAACAAAATAAAATTGAATTTTTTGTCTCGTTTTTATTTAATCTTATACGGGATTTGTAAAACTTTCGGAAACAGCACGTAGACATTTCAAAAGCCAAGTCTGTCCTGCAGGCTTAACTTTTAAATTTAATTTTAGATTAAAAAGTTAAATAATAATAAATAAATAAATCGATGCATATGCAGAAGCCGTCATCCCGCATTTGCTTATGTCCTCCCAAATGTATAGGAAACTTAATAGAATCACATTATTGTAAGAGAGGGAAGCGTATAGGATGATCGTCAGTATCTAACCATTGTTTTAAGCAAATCAAATGATTGTGAAGACCCACAATCACGATTTGCATAATTGGATAATTGCTCTCTGAATTTTAGAAGATCGCTGTGCAAGAAATTCGCAAATAGCAAAAGAGATTTATATTATCCTTTTAAACACTGTGGCTTAGTGAAGTAAATATCGAGAAAGTCTCTTTACATACAGTGGTGTAGTTGTAACGCGCTTTTTGCGGAACGGTCAGCAATACGTTTCCTTGGTTAATGTGTGGCATTGCTTTAGCATCTCATGTAGAGACAGGTTTCCGATCAATATTTCCTATTGGAAGTCGAAGAAATTAGAAAGAAAAAGAACGCTTTTTCAAATTTTAGCTCAATTAGGCGGGTAGAAGTGTTCTTATTTCGAGTCGTGAGTGTCCTTATTACTTATGCACTTTGCGTATTCCCTTCCCTTATTCTCAACTTTCTGCTCGCAAGAAATAAATCTAACTACCGAAATTCCTCTTTGCCGCCCTTGCCGCTCTTGTGAAGAATAATGCTCTTCTGTATTCAAATAACGTAAAGGGTAAGAGAGCTTTTTTTTTCTTAATCCGAAAAGTATGCTCAAATAAAGAAAACTTGTTGTGTTGTTTTACGTTTATGTTAATCTTTAATTAATATAAAATTTCATCCAAAGAAAAGATAAAAATGAAAAGGAAAAAAGAAAAAGGAAAATGTTTTCAACATAGACTTGATTACACAAACCATCCTGCACACAAATGAGTTCGTATCCTTTTATATGTCAGTCAGAGTATCAGCTTAATTTAGCTTTCAATAGTTTTACTTTTATTTTTTATTTTTTTTTTTTTTTTTTTTATATTTTTTTATAGTTTTTTTTTTTCATAGCGTCTATATTTCAATCCTTAACATGCTTGGGTTTTATATGGTAAGCGTGTACATTTCAAAACATAGAAATCCTCAAAAGTATACACGGATGAATGAACGTCTATGTAAATGTTTGTGTGTGCGTGTGTGCAAGTAATGGTAGTTTGTGGCTCATAGGAGCTTGACATCATTTAAAAATCATGACACATGCAACTAAAATTATTTTTTCAGAACGCGATTACTACTATACAAGAAACGACGACGACAACGACAACAACAACGACTGCTACTGCTACTACATCTGCTAGTGATACTGAGCTGAGTGTGACTATAGTTTGTACTATTTTTACTAACGGTAACTGACACGTCGTCGTCATTTACCTCATTTCGATGGTAGATGTTAGCTGAGACCTCTGTTTATGTATTTTCTGCCAAATTGCATTCATCAAACACATTAATACACACATGTATACAGAGCTGAAAGTCACATCGTAATTAACACATATTACAAATAGAACACTTTTGCGCTAGCAAAGGACGCGGCCGGCTATACGCCTTGCGCTGACTGACTAACTGACTGACTGATTGTCAGCCTGACAACTTGCTTTTAGCCATAGACAAAAACAAACACATGTTTAGGAGGCATATCGTATATATCAACCGTACATACGATATAACTGCTTATAATGTAGACATGTGCATGTGTATATATATCATCGTTAAAATGTATCTACAAACGTGTGTCTTACTAATGATGTGTCTGCCGCATTAACACTCTTTCTACTTTCTCGTTCTTTGCTGTTTCACTAGTTAACGTTTTCTGCATTTTCTTCTTTTTTTTCTAAGTTGAATCGAAATAACAAAAATAAACTGAATTTCCCCATGGGCTTATATTACACTTGAAATCTACCGAAAAAGATGCTAGTTAATCTGTCATGATAATGAACTATACGAACGCACTCGTTCTCATACATACGCTTAGGCACACACACACATTTCGACAGGCGTAGGCAACGCGTGTGTATATAGCGCGTAAGTATTATTAGATAGAGTAAAAGTACTGAAGTTATAGTAAGTGTGCGTAAAAGTGTGTTTCTCAACCCTGATAAAACTATTAATTCTTTACTTTTGTGTATTCTGTTAAAGAAAACTTTCGACAAAAGTTTACGATGAAGGCGGGGTGTGTGTGTGTGTCTGTGTGTGTGTGTGTGCTCATGACGATGATAAAGCTTATTCCCTCCAGTAGTGTTTAATCACAGTTAAATTTACTTGCAACGTTATGTGCCATACACGACTGACTGATTGACTGACTGACTGACTACCCATATATTCAATATCTGTGCAAACGATGTAATTTCTCGCTGCTAACATTTCCTTTTTACTCTACTAATTTTACCAAAGAGAGATGGAGAGACAGAGTGAGAGAGTGAGAGAGAGAGGGAGCGCAAGAGAGAAGGAAAAAAGAACGCAAAATTTAGTAATGAATAAATTCGTTTCGGTTTTTTTTTAAGCTTGAAAAATAGTAATGAGTAGAGTGTGTGTAGTGAGTATATGTTAACCTAAATATAGCCTGAAGTCAAGTATTCTTTTCCACATTGTGCACGCGTATACGTACATCTATGTAATTATTTGCATCACATATGCAAAGGTAATGAACTCAAACCTCTTTCTTTTTTTTTTTTTTTATTTCGTTCAGTTCAGAAAGAGTAAAATGAGGAAAAAACTTTTCACTTTAAATATCATGTTGTTGTCTATTCATCATCAACGCCAATGCACTCGAATGAAATTTTGTATAATGCAAAGCAAGCGGAGTAAATTTGTGAATACTCGTATATCGCATATATATGGGTGTGTGATTTCGAGTGTGTTTATATTTGGTTTATAGTTATGCGTGTGTGTGCATTCGTTGATTTGATTAAGAGAGAAACTTTTCTTCTCTGATAACTTTTTTCATATGACATCATATCACTTGTGCTGTGTGTGTGCATGTGTGTTTGTGTACCTGTGCCTCTCTTACATTTATACTTTTTGGAAATTAATTTGTCTAAAAATAGGAAAATAAAAAATTAAACCTTGAAATTACAGCCAAAAACAAAATACTTCCAAGACCATGAAGGTGAAGTGAATTACGCCAATTTATGCAACTTTCACGTAAACACTGCGCGATAATGAATCTGTATGTTTCTTAAAACTAATTAATATATTTATTGCGCTTAATTCCGGCAGATATTGTTTTCTAGACTCTTATTGTGTCCTATTAACTTCTCGTTGGTGGGGCCTAACAGAGATCGTATATAATTTTTAAATTAATCAATCAATGCCCCCCTCTGGAGAATGATTTTCGATTATTGCTTAAGCTTTTTTTTTGATTCAATACTTTATAAAAAGTCACTAATGGTGGAAAGTGGTGGCTTACGAAAATAATTATTATGAAAATTATAATTAGAATCAAAATCGAGCGGGCGAACAATTGCGTATACTTTGTGTTTACCTTGAGAGAATATAAATCAAAAGTAACGTTTGTTTTGCACACTGGGAGTCATGCACGTCATTTTTCAAATTTGCTATACAATCATTTTTAGTTACATTCTGGTTATGACTTTAAATTAGAACAATTTTATAATTGAAGCAAAAAGTTTGCCACCGGCAAACTAACTAAACTTTTCATTTAAATAAAGTTATCGTGATAACTATATACAATATATCCAGACATTCGTTTAAAATTATATCGCATATATATAATGTATGTATGCATTATATATGTCATTAATTCATTTACTATATGATTAATTTTAATTTAAAATTATATTAAGTTTTAGAGTTGCGTTGACTGAAGATAGGCTTTAAAAAGAAGAAAAAGGTTTAAAAACACATACCGATTTTTAAAAATAAAAGGAAAAAATGTATATATAAATAAGAAAAATGTTTTCTTCTCATTTAAAATCTAGTGAGCCTCAGAGAGAAGAGAGCTTCAATTCTTTATTTATTTACTTTTTATCTGAATTATCTTCATAGCTTCTATGGTAGAACCAAAAAAAAAAAAAAAGAAAAAATGTAATTTTCTTTTCTTCATTCATGCAAAAATCGGCCAGTTTTGATTTATCGAACAAATACAACGATGGTGGCGAGAGGGTTTGTTGCGTTGCGTCAGCAGTTGAAAACTATTGCTGCGAATGTCTTCTTTGTTGAGGAAGCTCTCATAAATCCGTCGCAGAATCCATGAATGGACTAAAAATTGGACGGACCTTACGATGATCTCTTTTTTTTGTTTCTTTGGCTGCGATCATTTTAAAGGCGCGTTCTGGGAGAGATTACATTTTTCTTTCACTATCTCACAATTACGTTTAAAAATAAACGTAGACTGTGGATTACACATAAGAATTCATATTAATGCTCCTACGTTAACTCACACTTGATCTCTAAGGGATCTGTAAAGGACTGTTTTTTTACTTTCACACTCTCTCTTGTTGTAAAACCGAAAGAATAAAAAGAGAATACGCATTCATCAAAATCGGTAGTATATAGTATAGAGAAAATTCGTTTTGAATATTGTTGTGCAAGATTTGTGTAAACACTTTATTCATCTGCAGCTGACACAACTTATGAAGACTTATTTTGAGGAAAAAGAACAGAAAACAAACGAGAACATCTTTTTGAGCAGAGGAAGATTGTCTACGTGAGAGCCATTTATCAATGGCGTTCAAAGCGAAATATTTTTGTATTAAAAGGAGGAAGTAGTGATAGTTAAAGCAACACAACTGATAACTAGAACAAATGTTCAATCTCTTGCCTCTGATTGTCCAAAGGTGTGAAAAAATATTTATAGTTTTGCACTTTTAGGAGAAAATCGGAAACATTGTTTAAGAAAGCACGTAACCTTCTCTTGACACTGGGACTTGGCTATTACTCGAGTTGGTCTACTCGCTCTTTCAATTCACTTACTCTTCTCTTGTTGTAATTTCTTCTTGCACCTTTTTTTTATACCTGTTCTAAGTACATGTATATGGGTTTGTGTGCTTGCAAATATAAATAAGTAAATAATAAAATAAAAATTGAATTATTATTTATTTATTTATTTATTGTCTATATATTGGCTGCCGCATAATAGATCGTATGTTCGCCTGAGATTTGAACAGGCGACTATTGACTTGTTAGTCGCTAATCTTTGCCTACTCGGTTACGTGTCATGCTCCATTATGTTTTCATTTGACGGATTCATCCTGACGTGGAAATTTTTCATTTTTCTCTTAAGCTCAAGGTTGATTAGAAATATTTTGCAGACTTCTCTCTACATTTTTCCACACAATCTTCACGTATTGAAATGAATGACTAACAAGACTAAAGGCGGCGACATCATGCTATGTAAGAGAGCTGGTTATTATTATGTACAATGTGCAATGATCGTGCACTACTTACTCTTACTTCCTGATGCATGCATGGTTTGTTCGATCTAAAAAGAGAAATTACTTTAATAAAAGCCATTACTCGGTTTTGGCAGTAAACTGTAAGATTGTCATATGCAATATATACAAACTATAGGTCAGGCGGGCAAAAAGACTAATTTCGTAATGTGCTCTAAAGAGCGAGCTATGGCGTGCGTAAGCAAAGAGCTCAAAAAAATGTTGATCTCTCTTACAAGATAAGCCAGAAAATTGTATTTGACTACGATCTCCATCCTTGTTGCCATAAAAATGCCTTTAAAACGATAAACACGGAACAAAATTTTTCATGCTGAGTGGGCGTGGAAAATTTTTCTTAAATTTCTATCGTTCATCCTATTGCAGTTCATTGGTAATAAGTAAAAAAAAGAGGAAGTGGTGTTCTCTCAACTCATATTCCTTTAAATGACTTGGCCCCGTTTTTTCAACCATTTCAACCAAGATCGAACTCCTGGCTCGAAGTATTTCTGCCAAATTTGAAGCTAATACTTTCACTTTTTTTTTTTTTTTTTTAACTGACAGACAGATTGACGTGATGCTAATCAAGAACACATATACTATTTTAATGGAGTGCGTGGAGCTTTGTGCAACGTTGCAAAGGATTTGACATAATTTTAGTGGGTATAAGAGAAGGATATATTAATTTCTTTTATGTCTATCGGTCCATGTTGGTGTTATTATTACTGCGTTTTTATAGTCTAGACATAGCATAAAGTACAGCAAAACATCTTTTCGTTTCGTTCATTTCGTATTGAAAACCGAAGGGTACGAAAAGATAAATAATACGTGTGCGAGGCTGTAAAAAAAAGCTTTTTTTGAAACATGTTAGTTTTTCAATACTAAAGAAAAAAAAACCAATTATTGCGTGTCACAGCAAACATTTTGTAATAGTTTTCCTGTCGAGAGAGCAAAGTCTGTGTTGCTGCTTAACTTCAATGATTTTTAACTATGCAGTTTAATGAGATGTATAAGATGATGAACATGGGCTGGGGCTTGTTCTCCCTTTGCGTAGACTTTGCGTGAATTGTTTCAATATATCTTTTTTTTTTTTGTACTCATTTTTTAAATTTAGGAGACCTTAGCAAAGCAATTTTTAAATTTTTCTGCCATATCTAAGGAATTGAATTCATTTGGTTTGTTTTTATTGTTGTGATTATGGTGTAGTCGAAGTTGTTTGCTAACTAAGAAAGCTCTGTAAAATTTTCATTATATTCATATTCAGCTTAACAACAACAACAATAACATTTAGCTAAGCTACTAAGAATTTAGATTTAGTTTAGTTACTCTGAGAGCGGTAGCAGTCGTCTACCACTAATACAGCCTTACTTTTTCTCAAGTTACTTAAATTACGTCTGTGTGTGTGCTTGATAAGCACATTTTTATGAATCACACTACTACTACTGAGAGAGAGAGAGGGAGCGTATTTAATGGGTTGTGTGTGTGTGTGTGTGTGTGTGTGTGGCAAATGCCGTAGTACTCATATTACATGCAATGACAACAAATGAATGAAAACAAAAGGCTGACAATTCTAAGAAGAATATCGTCATGACGCCTTTTAACTTAAATAACTGACTGTCTTTCTTGATTCGGGTTCCTATGGTATGTGTTTCTTCTACACATTGTTGTCGTTGTCATCTCATCCTCATCCTATGTTGTATAGTTTATGTAAATGTGTATATGTTTTATTATTATTATTATTATTATTACTATTATCATCATTTGAAAGCCGGTCGATCTCCTCTTGTCTTTTCAAACAGCGCTACGCCAAAGGTATTTATAATAATATAAAGGTTCTTTTTCAACTACCACTACTGCTTGCATCATGTGTGGATGTCAGTGAGTACGAGTGTTGCGGGTGTTATTACATTGTCATCGTTAGTGTCACTATGCTATGAAGATGTTCCGTTAAGTGCAATTGCAATACATTTTTCTTGTATGTCTTACGGCGCGGGCCTAACAAACAATTGTAAAAAAAATATTCGTCTGTATTTTTTAAGGCCTTGAGTTGTGCAAGATATCATATATTGTAGAGTGAGTTGTGTGTGAAAGTCAAGTCTATCTGCAAGGAAAGGCTTAAGCGTACATATACAAAAATATGAAAATATTATGAAGAAATCTTTCATCATCTTCGGCTGCCAGACAACGCTTTTGCTTTGCGATATGATTGCATTTTTTACGTTACTTGCTTGCCTTTATACGCTATTTTGCCATTTCATCAAAATTTCTTTTCCCTTCTTTTGTGAATAAATTCTTTACTTTGTCTGCCTGTGTGTGTGTGTGTGTGTATGTGTGTGTGTAGTATGGAAAATCGTCACTTGTTTTCGTCTTCCTTCCCCCTCCCCC